>RJWT010032634.1:0-14074 GCA_004365215.1 Cuniculus paca | reverse complement strand
GTGAAGGTACCTTCTAGTTCTTGAAAACATATAATAAACCCAACACTATACCAAACACTTTATGTGTTTATCTCACTTAACGTTCACAATAAACTATTGTGAAGATACTATCGCTTTTCTTATTTCAAAGACAACGGAATTGAGACTCAGAGAAGTAAGTAACCTGCCTGAGATCATAGCTGGTAAGTGGCTAAGGTAATTCACACCAGTGGTCCCCAGTATTTTCCATTCTTTCCTTTCCTAGACACATGGAAAACTCTATTTCTCATCTTTCCTTGCAATTGGGTAGGGTCCAATGACCAGTTTTGCCAGTGCGTTGTGACGTCAGGTGATAAGCCGTGTAATTATCAGGCACTCAATGTCTTAATGCTTCATTCCTGCGCCATTACAGTTGGGGAAGCATGTACTAAAATGGAGGCGCATAAGAGGAAAGGAGGGTGATTTTCGAGCCATACACAAAGGCAGCTTCCCTTGGAGTCACTTCAACCCATACCAACTTGGTACAGAGGCAAAATAATTTTTTATTGTGTTAGAAAACTGAAAATCTGGTACTGTTTGTTACTATGGCAAAATGTAACCTATTCTTATGGAAACATTGAAGGAATTTGGATCTTTCTGAATCATAAGTCACTGTCTCTTTTAAATTATTTGTTTGAATGTTTGGGGGTTTTTATTTTGTGACATGGTCTCACTATGCATCCCAGGCTGGCTGCAAACTTGTGTTCTTCCTGCCTCAGCTTCCAAGTGCTGGGATTACAGGCACCTGCCATTGTATCTGTCTGAGTCAGTATCTTTAACCACTGAGTAATATTACTTCTATTTTCCTCTTTTACCCAAGGAGATGCCTTGAAAATTGTGGTCTTAGAAAGGTAAAAGACAGGGATAAAAGAAAGTACTGTTCATGAGGACTATTATTAGAGAAAGACTAGAAGTTAGGAAAGGGATTAGAAGGAAATCCTGCTTGTCTTTCCTTTGTTCCCCATATCAACAAAAAATAAAGAACACTTAAAAGAGGCATCTGTAGAAAAATAGTTACGGGCAGGGCCCCCAGGATTTTTGGCCAGGGAATTAATTGTGGCTGAAAATAGTTTTGTAGCCATCTCTAGGGAAGCCTAATTGGGAATACTGTCTGCTTTGGAAGAGATCACCAAGCCGCAGCCCTTCTGAAAGCAGGACAGAACCTCCATTTGGGTCATCGCTTCACGGCATGTTTATCTTTTTCTTGATTCAATAGACAATTGGTTGATTTAAGACTGTTTATTAAACTTAGCTACCTCCTTCTTTCAGCCCTGTTTCTCCCACCACTCTCAAATCCCAAGGATGAACAGACAAGGTCTTTGTATCGAAATTCAGAAAGAACCCAGGTAAGGAAACCAGCGTCCACAGTACCGAAAAGCACTTAGTATAGTCAATTACCAAGAAATTTGAGTTTAAAGGGATTACACAGGAAACCAAGAGGCTTAAAGGGTCTCGGAGTCTTTTTTTTTCTTTTTGAGGCAAGGTCTTGCTGTTTAATTCAGGCTGGCTCTGAACTCACTATGCAGCCCAGGCTGCCCTCAAATTTGCATTGATCCACATGTCTCAGCCTCCTGAGTGCTGGGATTATAGGCATATGCCACCAAGTTGGGACTTGATCTCTTATTCTTTGTTGTTGTTGTTTTCTTTTTCTTTTTCTTTTTCTTTTTCTTTTTCTTTTTCTTTTGGTACCAGAAACCAAACTCAACTGTGCTGCTAAGCTATATCCCTGGCCCCTTGATCTCTTATTCTTGAATGAAAATACTTTCATAAAAAAAAAGATTTGATAGAGAAGTCAAAGATGTGATATGTCTCAAGTATTCACATACCTATGAATAAGAAAATAGAGTATCCAGTCCTACACTGAACATTAGTACATGGGTCCCCAAACTGGAAACAGCTATGAGAGGAGTTGCTAATTAACATCGTATTTATGAATTTATTGTCAACTATAATTACTTGTTTATTAGAACAGAGGCTTCCATGTTTATTACAGTCTTTATGGTCTGTCAGTAAGAGATAATGTGCATGGATTTCATAAGTATATGCAAATTGCACAAATATGGCCAGCCCTAGCTAGGAGTAACTCTCAGTGATAATACTTAGGGAAGTAATTTCCAAGAGAGTAGGGGTTTTATTTAAGCTCACATGGAGTTATCCTACCAAGTAGAACCACACACCTTTTCCAAAGCCAGGAATTTGCAGTAGGCTCCTTGTTTAGCACTAACCCCTGTTTCTCCCCAAGCAGTGTTATTGCAGGGAGGAAGGAACTTACTTGGTGTGCTCTCATTGCCATTCTCACACAACTCTCTAACATAGGAATGAATGGTTCATTTTCTAGATAAGGAAATTGAGGGTCTGATAGATCAAGTGACTTGTGCTGGGGACCGTGTATAAGATCCAGATCAGGGTCTATGCCTTGCCTATGGTATACACACTCACTCCACCCATGTGGTCTGCTTGAGAGAACTGGGAGAGAACATTGGCTGGGCCCATTTCCCTAGTGTACACAATTGGAATATACACATCAGGGGGAATTTCTGGGAGAGCCAAAACTGGGAAGTTGAATCTCTAGATTGGGAAACAAAAGCCATAACAACATATCAAGGTGAGGCAGCTGGTGATGTGAAGAAGAAGGGCTACTTTCTGGGAAAATTAGAAAACATCATGCCTTGCTGGGGAATGAGAAGGCTAAAATCTATTGGTTTGGCTATTGTGGATGGAGTCAGATAACCAGGACATTAAAAATCATCAGATAAGTCCCTGATTACATTTAATCCTTCTTTGCTTTTACAGATGTTCTGAGGGGCAGAGGTTGTGAGGTTGTGGTCTGTAACTAGTGCTATGCACTGAGCAGCCTGTGGCTGTGTCTGCGCCAGGAGGTAGGAGTAGCCGCATTCATAACATAAGTAGCCGGCTGTCATTGAGCGTCATGTGCCAGATACCATGCAAAGTGCTTTACATTAATTTTCTCATTTAATCTTTGCACAGCTCTATCAGGCTGGTTCACTCTGTTTGCATATGAGGGAACAAGCACAGAGGGGTTGAAGCGGCCATGGGGACACAATAAAGAACCATTAAAATCAAGATCCAGTATTCCATTTTGAGTTCTGAAATGGGTCTTATTGCTGAGTACTTTCTATTAGTCTGGCCATGCCGCATGAGACTGTACCAGGGATTTCAAGGGGCAACTTCTTTTTCTTAGAATTTTATTTTGAGCCATTTACTTATAGAGCATAGAGTGCATGAATCTTGAGTGGTTTAATAGATTTTTAAACAATTATATATCCTTATAATAGTTTTCTATTTTGACAACTATATGTAATCTGAAAAAGTAAAATGATAAATCTTATGGGAAATGCAGTTACAATTTTTAAAACTCCAGATAATATTATTTAGATTATGGTCATATTGCATGCCCATGTATGATATTACACACAATTCTTGTAATTTACAGAATCCGAGTCTTCCTCATCTTGAATGGTGTATGAAGTCAGCTATTCGGGGTAGACATGGTGCATAAACCAGAATATTACCAGACTGTCTTTGTGTTTATATTAATTCTGCTTCACCTCTCATGCATAGATAAATTTTTGTGCTCTCTGTATAGGGGGAGGCCAGACACATCCTGTGAATTTCCCAGGAGAAGAGAGTATATAAATTCAAGGTTTTATTATTATGTAAGTATCTAAAAATCAATATTTCTATCTGTCTGGGTATTGATCTACATGTGCACATTGAACAGCCATTTAAAACAGGCTCTTTTAAAAGCTACGCTGCATTAAGTGGGTCCTCTGTTACAATGCACAACACTGACGTTTATAGGATGTGGGTATTATTGTACACACATGAGCTAGTGGAATCTGCAGTAAATACAGATTACATCTTAATTAAGGAGTACAGATGTATGAGTATATATACATCTCAGACACCTGTAATCCCATGCATAGTCACATGTCACTCCAACAAGCTATGTCATCAACAAGGAACGGTCTGTGGAGGGCTTTGACCCCATGAAGGAGAAAAACCCTTACCCTCTGGGACTGCTTGTGGCATGAACCCATGAGAGGAGCTGTGGGAAACATCAGCTCGGACCACCCTCCTTCATCCCAGCCTGACTCTGAGCAGGCAGCTGCCCTCTCAGCACAATCAAGAATCCTGTCCACTATCTCACTGCAGGCTTATTGAATATTTAATAATAGCATTTGCCTTCCCAGAAAAAGAGCTCAGATAGCCTACACAATCGTGGGCATTGGAGGTGGGCAGCCAGGCTTGTACTGATACAAGCAGGCTGGCCAGATGAGTCTCTCTAGGAATATCACCAAGGGGAAACTACAAAAGATGAATCTGGGCCGGGAAGCGACAGGCAGAGGAGGCTGTGGATGGTTTCAAGCACCAGTCAGGAGGCTTACACTGGCAGAGGAAGGGCTGAGCTGATATCAAGTGACCATAGCATGTGGTGAGATGGAAACCAGAAACTTATTTTCTACTCAATTATGAGAGCTTGCCTCAAATTCAGGTTACCACAGTGTATTTCATGGAATGGTAAATCAAGAAGGATCTACTTTGCTCTCTTGATCGCAAGCAAGTATTTTAGTGCTCAGGAAACTGAGGCCCTGGTTATAATCTCTGGAGCCTTACAGCTGAATGAACAAATCTCTACTTGGCACTTTCTCCATTTCACTAGTTGTCTCTTGTTGATACTGCTTTGGAAGTTACTCTTTTGTTCCTAGAGGTAATGTTAAAACATGGCAGAGGAGTGACTAGCCCTTCTCTCACAATGGTAATAACTGGAGGGTGGGGTCTTGGCTCTGAGCTTTATCTTATAAGTTCTAAAAATCAGAGAGTTTCCACCTATCTCACCGTCACACAAGGTACTAGCAAAAAGTGCATATCCTAGATCCTACACTAGACACACTAACTCAGAGGTGAGAGAAAACTGCACTTTTTACAAGCACTACATGGGATGAATCCTTAAGACACATTTCTAGTTAGTGAGTTCAAGCTCACGCATTAGGCACACCAAAATGGTTTCACTGTACTGAGTTCTCACATTTATATTTATGAACAGTCGGGTCTTTTGTCTGAGCTCAGGACAGAGTATCTTGAGGCACAGAAAGCATGGGCACAGTGATATTCTGAATGTCCTCATGTATGGGTTACAATTGCTGTGTAACAGATTAGTACTATATTCATTCAGGGACACTTTTCTTTTCATTAGAAACTCCTTGAGAAGGATGGGGTAGCATAACATAAGTCAGAAATAGGAGAGGAAATTTTACCCTTATCAATGGACCAGTGAAAGGGTTGGATAAGAAGAAGGCTGAGGATATTAGTTAAGATGAGGCTATCCTATTGCTATGGAATCTTATGATCCATAGCTACAAGAATACTAGACTTAGAATAATAATGACCCTGGGTATGGTACATATAACCCAGTCAACAAATATCTATTGAGCACTTACTGCACCCCATCACTGATCTAGGCACATAGCATCAAAACAAATTCTCCACTGTTATGAAATTAGAATTTTAGAAAAGAACTGGAAGAAAGTGGTGTAACATTTTCTTTTCCTGTTCAGAATAGTCTCTTTCTGTCTGTCTGTCTGTCTGTCTCTTCTTTTTCTTTCTCTGTTGTTTTCTGGGGAGCTTTTGTTTTTTATGAGACAGGGTCTTGCTATATAGTTTAGGCTGGTCTTGAACTCACTACCTAACCCAGGCTGACTCAAGCTCACAGTGATCCTCCTGCTTTAGCCTTCTAAGTTCTGGGATTACAGGTGTGTACCACATGCCCAACTGGAATGTTTTGTTATTATGAAGTTATTTGGATTTTGGTCTTTACTATGCCCTCGGGTTCTATGATGGTTTTCCAAAACTTTATCTCTTTCAGTGTTTGCAGGCTGATATGTGTTCAAAGGGAATTCTGATTATCTCTGTATGTGTGTTGGAGATAGGGCTGTGATGATGTACCAACGTTTAAAACAAGTACAACTTTCTCATAGTTTCTGCAGGTTAGGAACTCACGTACAACCTAGGTGACTTTATAAGACTACAGTCAAGATGTGGACCAGGGCTACAGTTATCTCAAGGCTCAACAGGAAAAGGATCACTCACATCATTCAGTTCCTTGTGAGCTGCTGGACTAAGAGCTTTGGTTCCTTGCTGGCTGTTAGCTAGTGGCTGTCCTCTGTCCCTCACCACTGGATCCCTCTACAGGGCAGCTCATCTCACACAGTGGATCATGTCTATCAGAGTGAGCTAGTGAGAACCAGAAAGAGCACAAACAAAAGGTAAGTTACAGTCCTTTGCACTCTGATCTCTGATGTGACATCCCATCACTTTAGCTGTATTCTGTTTACCAGAATAACACTAAAGAATCTGTGTACCACAATCACACTAAAGTGGAGGGGATTACCAAAGGTCATGAATGGAAGAAGTCAGGGATTATCTGACTTTTCAGAAGCTCTGTGCCACAACTTAACCTGAATTCTGGACTGTCTTTTGACATAGGACACAGGATGCCAGACAAATTAAATGTGTGGGATTCCATGTGGCACCTGGAATTTTAATTAAAAATGCAATGTTGCATAGTAAAAAGATATTATGGTTGATACATTGTGTCAACTTGAGAAGTTTAGAAGTTTAAGCAACTCCAGGAGCCAAGGTCCTTATTTTATAAACATCTTCATCCTGTGCAAGAGGAGGGCAAAGAAATTTTGTGAGTGCTACACCCACCCTGGAGAGGGTGTGGCCTGTGTGCAATATAAGAGAGGAAAAGAGACTTGCTCTTCCTCCTTCTTGCTCTTGTTGCTTTTGCTGTCTTCTGCCACCTTGAACTGTTGCCCCTTTGCCACACTGCCCTGCTTTGGAGCCAGCTAGTTATGGACTGAAACCTCCACAAACTGTGAGCTAAATAAACCTTTCCTTTCTTAATTTTGGGTGTCAGGTATTTTGTTCCAGCAATGAGAGAAAAGCAACCAAAACAGAAGAATAGACACCATGTTCAGAGAAGCTTCCATTAGAATCTCTCTCTCTTTCTCTCTCTCTCTCTCTCTCTCTCTCTCTCTCTCTCTCTCTCCTTCCTTCTTTTTTCTTTCTTTCTCTTGTTTTTTGTGGACTTTTTTTGTTGTTTTTTGAGAAAGGATCTTGTTATGCAGTTTAGGCTAGTCTTGAACTCATTACATAACCCAGGCTGGCCAGAGCTCATGGTGATCCTCCTGCCTCAGCCTTCTGAATGCTGGGATTCTAGGTGTGTACCACCATGCCTGGCTGGAATGCTTTGTTGTTATCTCTGGCTGGGCATAGTAGTGCACACCTGTAATTCCAGCACTCCGAGAAACTGAGGCAGAAAAATTTCAAGTTCAAGCCCAACCTGGACAACTCAGAGACTTAGAAAGAACTTGTCTCAAAATAAAGAAAGTTTAAAAGTGCTGGAGATAGTTCAAAAGCAAAACAACACAATACCCACTTTTGACATTCACCAACTGCATGACCTCAGCCTTAGTTTTTTTAACTATCAATTTTCTTATCCAGAAAAATTTGGAAACTAATACCTATCACCTATGGTGTTTAAGGTGCAAAAAATCACCTGGACAAGGTATGTGTCAAAGTCAAGATTTCTAGGTTGCTCCCTAAGCAACTCTTATTTAGCAGACTCAGGATAGCACCTGAGAATTTTTTCTTTATTTAGGTATTTATTTTTATTCTAAAGGGAATAAAACAAAAATACAATGAAACAAAACAGTGATAAGACAGTAGGAAATCTACAATAGTTACTATACTGCATATTGTTGTCCTCTAAATAGTTGCTCATACTATCAGCTTTAAGCTGGCTCACAGGCGGGGGCTGCTTCCTGGTTCTCTCCAGTCCATGCTCCAACTGGCTCACAGATGGGGGCTTTGCTTCCTTCCTGGTTCTCCCCAGTCCTTGCTCTGGCTGGTTCACAGGCAGGGGCTTAGCTGTCTTCCTGCTTCTCCCTGGTCTGCACTCCAGCTGGCTCACAGGTGGGGACTCAGCTTCCTTCCTAGTTCTCCTAGGTCCGAGCTCCACACCTGAGAATTTCTATTTTTAGTAGATTTCCAGATACCTCTAAGTACATATGAAGAGGGTGTGTGGCCCAGTACTTGGTAGCTGCTAATGATTTGCATATAAATAATAGCTCTGCAATTACTGAGGAGCTATATGCTTGAAGAGACTCAATGGGGCATAGCAAAATTTGGGAAAACAAATTATACTGAAGATTAGAAGGCATAAATTTTAGCCTTTGTCTGACACTTACTTTGCTTTGGGATCTTAGGTTCAGCACTATCTAATTGTTCTAGATTCATTTTTTATTTTTAAGTCTATAAAATTCCCTCTACCCTTGGAAATTTCTGTCTACATAAAGAGGAAGCAAGAACAGCCAGCCTAGAATTCTTTAGAGATTCCTCACTAGAAAATCAAGAGCAATTGCCTCTATAGTGACTCTTTTCTGAATTTTTGAGTCTCCTAATATTTCTTCCTGTAGACGATTCCTTAGGGCCTCTCATTCCTCTACTGTTCCTCTAATTCATATAACCCCAGCACCTCTGTATGTAATGAAATAGATCTGAAAACAACCTCATTTAAAAGAATAAATCTATTAAGGAGCTGAGAACTTTCTGGTGTGAAATGAAAAATATTGATTGCTTCCCACCTGTTAGCAATAAAATCCCATCCAGTTAATTAACCTGCTCAGTGATAAAGTTTATTTTTGCCCTTCACCTTCAGCTCCAAATCTTTAAAACCATTAAAACTAGTACCTGGTCAATGAATAAATCTTCTCCCAGAGTGGCATTTAGAGCCTTCTGTAATCTGGCGCCAGCCTACCTTTACTTCTAGCTACTTACCTCCAGTCGCCTTCCCGTCCAGTCAAATGGAAGAGTGCAAGTGTTCCCACTACAAAGAATATGCTTCCTTCCTCTGAATTCTACATATTTTAACTCAATTCAAATGCCATTTCTTGGAAAAGGCTTTCCCGGAGCTCTGTCATCTACCCCCGCCTCCCTCCCTTCCCACCTCTCGAAATTGCTGCCAAGCTGCAATTATTGCTTCCCTATTCTAAACACTTCTAAAACTTTTTACACCTTTGTAGCACTTATTATTTTATACCTCATATTATGATTATATATTTATACTACTCAACCCTCAAGGATGCAATTCCAACCAATTCATTTTGTGCTCTTCATATTCTCCAACACAATTCCTTATCCATGTCTGGTGTTCAGTAAATATTTTTTGAATGTTTAAATGGAGGCTCACTGATTTATGGTTGTTTTTACTCCTGGGGTTCATGATTTAATATCAACAAAGGGAGAATTTAACTTAGTGAGATTTTTTCTGAATTTCTATTATATTCAAAACAGAACTCTCAAGTTTCTGTTTTTTGAAGACTAGCCCACTGTTTTTTCACATCCTTAGCTGCTTTCTTTTTATGGAAATCTTCACTTTCAGTGGAAGGGGACATCACCTATTTCTATAACTCTGAATATAGGCTTCATATGGCTTTTCTATTTCCTGCTCCAGTTTACTTGGCAGCATACTTGGATCTAGCATTTAATCAGTATAAAATGCTAACACTTAATTTTAGATGATGCAAATATTCAGTCACACATGAAAGCATTCACATGAATGTGTCTAGACTGAAAGAGAGAAATACGTAGCTTCACTGAAACAAAAAGGTCATGTATTCATTCAGAGTCATTTTCTTGATCACATACTGGACTTCAGGTTCTATGTTCTGTGCTGCTCATACAAATATAAATATGGGTCCTTTCAAGGAGCTCTGAGTCATATGAAGAGAGATGAATGTATGATGAGGTAATTTCTATAGAAAGCAATTTGCACAATGCCAGAGGCAGACACAGGATGATACAGAGTACAGAGAATTTTAAACAAAGTTCTCTGTGCAGCACAGTGTTCATGCAGATATCAATAATTTAAGTATTATTTTGGAGTTATTAAAAGCATCAGCATCATTTTCAAAGTACTCAGCTTGAGCAGGGCCTCAGCATCCACAGGAGATTCTGGGGCATGATTCAGACACAAAGCCATGCTGGGTTAATCAAGATCCAGACACAGGTCCTTGCTCCTTAGAACTTATAGGAATGACTCATTCATGGAGATGTCAGCAAAAGGGTAGTTTTCTTATGATTCATTGAGCTGAACTTCACCCCAATGATATTTCAATCCAGAGACTTTTCGTGCTATTCTGTCCATGGCTCCAGTGTTTCTAAAGACATTGGCACAACTGTGTAGAAGATTCATTGGAATGTCTTCTTGAAGTCTATGACCCTAAGGATGTCAGTCTCTGTGTATGTATATGTGTATGTGTATGTGCATGTGTGTGAGAGAGAGGTATTTATAAGAAAAAGCAAGAAAGTAATCCTAAGCTTTAAATGACCAAAGTCCACAGCTGCAAATTCTAAATATTTATGCAGATCACTTTAAATTTCTTTCTTTTTCTAGCCCTTCACATTTAAGGATACTTTTCTGCTTACTATAAACTCCTTGAGAAGGATAAAGAAAGGTGACGTGAGTCAGAAGCAGAAAAAGGAGAGGAAATTAAAATCCATTTCACATTACTCTTGATAGTTGCTCATTGGACAGCTTGGATGGGGAGGGCACTGCCTAAGATGAGGCCATAATATTTCTCTGGATTCTTATGACTCACAACTGAAAGAAGACTAGATGTGGAGTGATGATGACTATGGTGATGATGGCCACAAGCCATTTCACAGAGATTTATCCTATTACCTGCCACTAACTAAGCCACATAGGATCAACACAGAGCAAAATCGGCCATCCAAACAAGCAGCAAAACACCCTGCCCTTGGGAGTTTAAATTCTAGAGGGAGAAATGGTCAAAAACAGTGCTAGCATGCTCCTCTCTACTTGGAGGTGTGAAGCATTTCTTTTTCATGAGGTCTTAGTGTTGAGCGACTTAGTCTCCATCAAATCTCAGCTTCTGTGAAAGTCACAAAACTTTATCTCTTCCAATCTTGCAGCCCAATAGCTACTCTGTTTGTATGAACATCGAAATGGCCTCCGGGGGAGAGGTGGGTGTCTGCATGTGAGTTGAGTGCAGCGGTGACAGTGCACAGTGGGCAGAAACCCTGCCGACACAGCCATCCACACTGGTACTTTACAGCTGGGGGAAATGCACGAGTTAGTACCCGATTCAGTCCCCTCCATCCCAGTTGGCATTCTGCCTCTTCCTTGTCACTCTTTCCTCCCTCCCTTCCCACATGCCTCCCGCCCACCGTTACCTCCCTTCCCCTCCACTTCTCCCCATCCCCTTCCCTCGTACGGTTCTTTTCTCCTCCTATTGCTCCCTTTCCTTCTAGCCTCTCTCCCTCTCGTCTTTCCCTCCTCCATCCCTCCGCGGCGTCTGCGTCAGGCCCCCACTAGCGTGACGCGGGGTCTGGGTGGGAGCTGTCCACTCACCGGGTGCTGAATGCAGCAGCAGCGGCCGCGGAGGTGGAGGTAACAGGGAACCTTCTCCGCTCCGAGAAGCTGGTTTCCAGTCCTCGGCCCGTCGGCTCGGCACCCCGACACCTCCCTTCCAGCACCACCCCTTTGGGAACTGAGCCAGGGGGGCAGCAGTCGCGGCGGCGGCGGCGGGTGCTGAGCAACGGCGGAAGACAACACCTGGCAGCAGCCGGGAATCTGCTTTGCTTGCTTTCGGCTTTTAGAAGAGATACATTTATATACGGTTTTGGGGACTCTCAAAGACCAAGCTGGAACCAAGTACTGGCTGCCTCCCACCTGGGCCACACGGCTTCGCTTCCCCCGCCCCACCTTCAGCTGGCACCGCACGCAAGCCTCACCTCGTTGCAGCTGCGAGGAGAGGTAGCAACCGAGCCCAGCCCGCGGCGGCAGGGACAGGCAGGAGGGGCGGGTGGGGGCGGGGGCGCAGAGCCCGGGAGGCCGCCCTTGGTGGGGGCAGGGGGCAGAGCTGCCGAGAAGACCTGGCAGCCGCCCTCCTCCGCCCCCTCCCACCAGAAGCACTCTTTCTTGATTATTTGAGAAGCGAATTATTGCATTAGTGTTATTTCGGTTTTTATTACCCCCTCGCTCGCACCGCCCCCACCCCACGCCCGCCTCGCCTCTGGTTGCATGGCAGCACTGCCCGGGCGCGGGGGCTCAAGGCCGGCCCCCCGGGAAGGAGGAGGAGGAGAGGAAGGATCATGAAGCCAGGAGTCGCGACCGCCCCGGACGGCGGGCAGCAGCAGCTAGAGGACGAGCCGGAGCAGCCCCCGCCCCGGAGACACCCGGACGCCGAGCAGCAGTCGCCTCTGCCGCCACGCGAGCACCGGCGGGCGCGGGCAGACCCGGAGCGGCAGGAGCAGGAGCAGGAGCAGGAGCACGAGGGCCACCGCGACCCAGAGGAGGAGGACGAGGAGAAGGCGAGGCCACCCGCCTGCCCGGACCTGCCCTTTTCCTCACTCTTGCACCTCGCCCAAAGGAACCTTTGATGAAACCACGGGGAGGTGGCCACGGATTCACAGACTGCAGCAGGAGTGGGCTAGGGGCTGCGATAATGTAACTACCCCTTTCCCCGGCCTCTCCCACACGCCCCTCTTCTCTACCCTTTTTCTCTACCCAAGCACCTGTCCTCCCCCGTACACACCCTTCCTCTAGCCGAGATCCTAATGCTCAGCGAGGACGTGGCTCTGCGAGGGATACACGATTTTTTCTCTCTTCCTTTCACCCTGCCCGCCCCATGCTTCTCCCTCCTCTATCTGCCAGACTGGCTTTACCCACTTCTGCGTAGCCCTTTGGCTGCACAGGCAAAGCACAAGTCCCCTTCCCCCATTTCCCCTACAGCCTTCTTCCCCCCCCCCCAACTGTTCTCTTAAAAGCGACTGTGGTGCTTCTAGGGGTTAACTGCCCCAGTTTTCTGCCAGGAGAATTAAAACTTCTCCCAACCTCCTCTCCTCCCCATCTTGCCTCCACCCCATCAGTCTCCTACTACCTGAAAAAAAAAAAACTGTCTTTTCTTTTTTCTCTCTCATATATGCACTCCTCAATTCATAGAGCTAGTTTTCTCCAAACCCAACTCGACCCACTCCAAATTTGATTTGTAATCTTCCTCTCACCCTTTCATATAAAAGGAAGCGATTTACCACCACCTAGGGATTTGAGAAGAACCCAGCAACCCTTTCCTGGTGAACTTTTAAGAATTAGACATTGATCTGAAGGCTCTAACCGTTCAGCCTCAGGGTTTCTTCTATCGCCCTGCTCCGTCCTGGGGCCAAAGGCAGAGAGGAAGCACCGTGAGCAAAGTCTGAGGTTGGGTGGGGTTGCAAGAGCAACAAAAACTTGTTTTGCCTTCTCCAGGTAAGAATGCAGAATCAGTGACTCCATTCTCAGTTCTTGGAGCAATTTGTTTGCTGCTCAGAGGGGGCGGAAGAAGAGCCCGTGAGAAAGGAGATTCCTCCCATAACACAGAAACAGTGTGGACCCCAAGCCTCATCATACCCGCCTCTTCTAAGACTCCGGCTGCCCCTCTCGGGTTCTCTGCTCCCTCTGGGCACATGCTGATGCCCCTGGGTGGGCTGCTGTGGTGGTGGTGGTGCTGCTGCTGCTGCTGTGGCTGGTACTGCTGTGGACTGTGCACCCCAGCCCCCCAAATGTTGCGCCACCAGGGTCTCCTCAAGTGCCGCTGCCGCATGCTCTTCAATGACCTGAAGGTTTTCCTTCTGCGGCGCCCCCCTCCAGCGCCCCAGCCCATGCACGGTGACCCCCAGCCCCCCATTTTGGCGGCCAGCAACACCCTTCCGGCTCTGGGTGCCGGGGGGTGGACAGGCTGGAGGGTCCCTCGAGAAGTGGTGGGCAGGGAGACCCCTCCTCTGCCACCTCCACCACCTTTGCCACCTTCTTCTACGGAAGATGACTGGGGTGGCCCAGCCACAGAACCACCTGCCTCACTGCTCAGCAGTGTCTCTTCAGATGACTTCTGCAAGGAGAAGGCTGAGGATTGCTATTCGCTGGGCAGCAGCCTGGACAGTGGTATGAGGACCCCGCTCTGCCGCATCT
>RJWT010032633.1:0-14072 GCA_004365215.1 Cuniculus paca | reverse complement strand
TGGGCATTGAAGATTCAGCAAAGTACAGATTGCACAAAAATGCCTGTCTTCATGGAAATTATGTTCTAATGGAGAGAGACAGACAATAAACAAAATAAATAAGTAAAGCAGGGAAAAGGCACAAGGATGTTTATGGGATGGGCTTTGCAATTTCAAATAGGGAAGGCCTCATTATAAAGGTGACATCTGAGTAAAGACCTGAAGAAGATTAGGAAACAAGCCAGTGTTGCAAAGAGTGTTGCAGGCTGAGGGAACAGCAACTAGCTCAGTGTGGGTACATATCCGGTATACTCTTGGAATGGCAAGGAGGCCACTAGAGCTAGAATAGAGGGCAAAATACTAGAAGGCCATGTCATCAAGGGAGTAGGGTCAGGTTGGGCAGGATTTGGGTGAGTGAGATACAGAGTGGAGCAATCCTGTGATCATTCTAACTACTGCACTGGATGGAGCAGAGGACAAGGGCAGACACATTAGATGGTGGTAGCTTGGATGAAGGTAGAAGGAGTGTAGACAGAGAAAAATGCTTTAAATTCTGGCATTGGCTGGTATATTTGATATGCTTAAGAAGGGAATCAAGGGTAACATTAAGGTTTTTAGAATTGAAACGATGGAATTGCTGTAGAATGTGGTAAGGAAGACTGAAGGGTAGATTTTGGAGTAGCTCAGTTTGAAACAGTTTAGGTCTGAGATGTATTTTAGATGTTTATGTGGAGATATTGAAGAGGCAGGTGAAAGAAGAATATTCATTCATTCCAAGGAAGAAAGCTGAACACATTTAGCAGTGGTCACCATAGATGCTTCTTGAAGTTCGGAGACTAGACGAGATCACCAGTATTTAGAGGTCGGGGGAGGGGAGGAGAATCCAGCACACACACTGAGGAGGCGGCGGTGGGGGCTGTAGGGGACAGGTGGTGTTTCACTGAGGGTGGTGTCTTTGAAGCCAGGGAGGGAAGCGTTTGCTCTGGCTGGGCTGTCTGGAGGCCGCGTAGAGTGAGGCCTGAGAGCTGGCGTTTGGAGTTGGCAGCAGGTATCCCAAGTGCCCTTTGAGGAGCGCTTGCAGGGGAGAGGAGGGAGGGAGTCCTGCTCAGCAGAGGTACAGAGGAGGGAGAAGTTGGGAGCACCATGTGTAGACAGCTCTGTGGAGAAGTGGACTGTGAAAGACTAGAAAGCGGCGGGCAGTGGTCCCCACCCCCTGGAGGCTTCGCTACACAGTCACTTCTGCCATCAGCAGTCTAGGAGGAGTTAGTTTTGCAGAAATCTAGTCATTATCATTAATCTTTTTGTTTCCTCTCCTGACAGCTGTCATTTTGGGTTGCTTCCCTCGTTTACTCTGACAGTGCCCAAGTTAGGACCTACTGAAATCTTGCTTTACTTCTGATACTCAAATAGGATGAAAAAGTACTGAGCCACTGTGTTTGGGGACAAGGAATGCTGCCTTCCACAGTAGGTTACCAGGCCTGTCAGTGTGGAGACATGACATTTCGTGAGACTTGGGGTAATGCCATGTGAACAAAGGATGGCTCATATTTACTGAGTCCTCCATGCCGGCACAGTGTTGGATGTTTTAAATCCATTATCTTTTTTTACCATCATAGCTACTTGGGGTGGTAGAGCCTTGTAAAAAGAATATTACAGGTATATATGCGGGGTTTGTGAGAACCCCCTTAGTACCCTGCTCTGTCTTGCCAGCTTTCATAGCTCATTAGAATACCCAGGGATGCTTTATGACTCTCTGAAGTGCCAGGCACATTTATGGAACTGGGCATTAAAAGGAGTCACATTGCAGGTTACTTTAAAAAAATATTGTGAACTTCTGGTTGAGATAGCCTTCACTTTCTTAAACTGAGAGGCTAGATTTTGGCAAAAATATCCCAATCCAATGAAAAGCCTCCCAAAGATCTTAAATCCTTAGAATTTACAGTTCCTCTTTACCCATGGGTTTTGTTGTCCCTTTCTGCGGTTATCGATTTTTCCTGGTGCCTTTTCTATAATATCTGCCTGACAGTACCCACTTCTTTATGGATTTATTGCTCATCTTTTTTACACTACTCTCTTTAGAAAAATACTGTGTCAAACTTTTATCCTTTCCATCAAGTTACGACAATTTAAAGGTAGATTGTGCTTCTGGCCTACACATGTTGACAGTGACCCTTAACAGTGTTTGAATTATAAGATGGTTTTCAGCTAAACATCTCAAGTGCATGTTTCTTTTTATGTATGGGCCTCATTTCTTATTTACGTATTTCCAGGTACAGATAAATTCCCGAGTTGAGTAAAAAGAAATTCTGTTTTGAAATTACGCTATTCTTTGGTTGTTTTTTTTTTTTAAAGGCACCATCTAGGAATGCACTGTTTTAGAAATTTTGAACTTTGTAGACACATTTTCATTTTAAAGGAAGAGGAAAAATAACTTTTTAAAGAAATGTGTTGGCAAAACCTGAAAAAGCTCTAAAAAAAGGACTGTAGCCTGACAAGAGAATAGAAAGAAATGATTACTGATGATTTCAATTTCCAGTAAATTACAAAGCATAGGTAATAGGCCTCAAAGAGAGATGATTCCTGTGGCATACTTCATGGTGCCTTCCCAGATAAGTGTGTAAATGAAAATGAAATGAATTGTTTCAGCCTGGCAAATCTATACCATTTTGGTGGAGTGAAAATGAGTGAAATTGAAATAATTCTATCACTCCTTACTGAAAATAAAACATATAAATATTTTTGATGTGTTTCAAGAGAATAAGGTACTTACAGGTTTGCTGCAAAGAAACAATTTTGAATCAGAGGTAACTAAATGGTATAAAAATACGGCTATAATAATGTTTTATGTAATTCACACTGCAAATTTGAAATTTTGAAACGTTTCTTGTGGCTAGGAGTTAATTAATTTTGTACTGGAGTTCAAAACCAGTGCCTTCATACTCAGCTACATTCCCTGCCTTTTTTATTTTTGGAGACAGGGTCCTGCTGAGTTGCACAGGCTGGGCTACTTGGGATCTTTTGGCCTCAGCCTTGCAGAGTGCTGGGATTTTAGGTGTGCACCATCTTTCCCAGTAAGAATTCTTTAAAAAACAACTTAGAACTTAGCAAATTTTTCAAAATAGGAAATAAACTTAATTCATATAGTCATTTCTCACATTTTTATTAAAAGCTAACTGTGTTCCATGTGATACTAAGACAAAAAATAAAACCCCTCCATTAAAATTAAAATTACTAAAACACTGAAAAAAATCACCATGTGCAGTGGTACCTCAGTACCCATTGTTTCTGGGAGGCACGAGAGTACCAACGATGAGGAGTACCCAATGAATTGTTCTGTCTGGAAAGACTAGCCAGTCACAGGCAATTGACACTGACAAGTTCTAAGCATGCACATCGAGTACCAAATAAACGGTGTGTACCAGGACAAAATTTTTACATCAGAATGCATTGAGTACCTTGTTTGACAAGTTTCAAAGCAGTCAAGTACCAAGGTCTGATTGTATGTCAGTTAGGAATGCATGTTAGTACAAATCACAGGAAATTTTGTCTCACATCATCAGAATGCTTATCTTTTTCAGATAAGAAATCTGGAGGTTGGTACCTGCAGCTCAGCAATAGCTTTAGGAGCCAGGCTGTTTCCCTTCCTCCTGCTGATATCGTTAGTATGTTGGCATTTATTTGCCTTCCTCCTTGTCTCTGTAGGTCCCCACCTGTCTGCCCCTGCCCCAGCCTATATTCTAGGCAGGGAGGAGGAGGACTAGCAGGAAGGGGAATGTCTGTGTCAGGAACGTGAAAGCTGAGCACTTGGAGCTTGGCGTCTCCCCACGTTGTTTTTCCTCACGTGCCACATCCAATCCATAGCAAATCCTGTTGGCCTTCAGAGTATCTCCAGAATTGGACCCACTTTTTCTATAGCCTAAGCTACTTTCCAGGTCCAAGCCACCACCATCTCTCATTTAGATTTTTACACTGATCTAACACCTTGTCTCTGTGTGTACTTCTAGCCTTACACTCACTATAGTCTGTTTTCAACCCCTGGAGTAGTTTGTGTTTTTTAAAATTAGAACATAATTCATCTACCATAAAACTCAACTTTTTAATAGAGTGCAAGTCAGTGTTTCTAGTATATTAGGTTAAGCAACCACACTCACTATCTAAGCCCAGAGAGTGTTCTTTTTTAAAAACATAAGTCAAAGCCTCTTAAGCCATCTGGTCAGCCCGGTCTCATTTATGGTGAAAGCCAGCTATCCTGACTGGTTTGCAAGACTCTACTTGATCTGGTCCCGCTTTCCTCCCTGATTCATTCCTTCGACACTCCCCCGTGTTGGCCTTGCTGTTCCACACGTGATGAACCAACCACTGTTTCAGAAGCTGTGCACCTGCTCTTCCTTCTGTCTAGAATGCTTCCTCTCTCGCCTCCTCGATTTTCCAGTTACCTTTCCTGAGGACCCTATTTAAAATTGTAGGCTGCCCACCCCTTCACTGACACATGCTTGTAACACACTTCCTTTTTTCCCCTTTAGTTTTCATCACTTCTAATGTACTATGTATCTTACTAACTTGATTATTGTCTCTTTCTCCTTACTAGATTATAAACTCCTCCAGGGAAAGGGTTTTTTTGACTTTTTGAACCCAGCACCTTGCACAGGTGCAACACGTTTGTTGACTGAGTAAATGAACTGTGTCATAGAACACCCCACCCTGCAAAAGAGGTTAGCCTGTAGGTCAGTGGTGGCAAGCCACAGTGGGCCATTTGTTATCAGTGAAAACTGTAAAAGATTTGTTATCACTGCTCTAGATGATAAGAAGTGGGAGATGAATTGAATTAGGTGGCCAGCCCACTGAGTGTCACAAGAACTGTTAGGATAAGTGCATTGTTTATTTGATAAATACTTACTCCTAAGTGCTAACCATTGGCAAATACATATTTATAAGGGTACATAAGCTAGTCCCTGCCATCATAGAATTTACACCCTAGAGGGTTGACATAGTTGATATACAATAGAGAAATAAGCAAAATAATGTTAAATAGTAATTTTTATGAAGAAAAAAGACAAAGCAAGCTGAGTATTGGTGGTGCATCCCCATAACCCCAGCACTCAAGGAGACCAAGGCAAGAAAATCACAAGTTTGAGCCCCATCTGGACAACTTAGTAACTTAGCAAGACCGAAAGGGGTTGGGAATTACAGTTCAGTGTGAAGGTCCTGGGTTCAGGTCCCAGTGTTGAAGGGCAAGGGGAGAGAAGGCAGTAGAAATGATGGCTGGTTATAGGCTAGGGTGGGGAAGAGGACTGGTTTCTATTCTGTGTTCAGAGAAGTCTTTTCAAGAAGGTGACATTTAAGGTGAGACTTGAATGGTAGGGGAAGAGCCAGCCTTGTGAATGTCTATACAAAGGACCTTCCAAGCATGAGAAAGGAGATTAGTGCAGAGGGAAAATGGTGAGTCAGGGGAGTGGCAAGTGAGACTAGACAATTAGGTTGTAATTAGGCCAACTTTTTAAAGTCAACTGGAGGTCTAACCAGGGAAGTGGTAGGATCTGAGTCAGATTTTCAATGGGAACTTGAACTGGGATGGGGCTCACAAACTTACTGGCTTTCAGTGGCCAGATAGGCAGCATAAAAGCGTGAATTGACTCATATAAGCAAATGACATTGAAACTGCATTGATAAAAGGCAACTTTCCTTTGGCTTAATTATTGAGAGACAATAGAATGGTGGCACACAAATCAGAGAACCTAGGCCCTGTGGTAAGAGGCGTCACTTCTCCCAACCTCTACTCAGGCTAACCACGTGGCATTAGATGTCCAGTGTTGTTCCTCTTTTAATTTTCCAAGAGACATCAAGAATTCAGAATGATCTGTTGTGCTCTTGAATTGATAAATATTAGCAACTAATTTAGGTTGTTCCTGAAAATATTTTGCCCAAATAGAACCATCCCTGTTGGTAGGACCAGGTCAAGCAGATGGCACTTTGCAGTGTCTGAATGAGGGTGATGGCAGTGAAAATGCAGAAAAACAGATGAGATTGAGACACATTTTAAAGATAGTAATGAGAAACATGATAAACTGGATGTGTAAGATGCAGAAGAGAGGGAGAGGGCAGGAGTCCTCATTTTCAATATGGGATTTCTGGTGTAAACAGCTGAGTGAGTTGCAGAACCATTTACTAAGATAGAGAAATTTGGAAGAGCCACATGGTGGGTGTGGTGGGGAGACCTGACATTGAGTACTGGGGTGTAGCCTTTGCCAATCTCAGAAGCTTGAGTTTGAGATGGGTGCGGCTCATCCACACTGAGATTTCCAGAGAGAGTTGGGTACACAGGAAATACAAATTAGGGGTTACTGACCTATACGGTTCTTTGGTAGGAGCTCTGGGGGTAGATGAGATCTGCTGTCGAGAGTGAGAGCACAGAGGAAGCTGATGTCCAGCTTTAGTCTTGTACCTGTGCTCTGGACTACCATGTCTGTCATCTCCTCTCTGCATACTTTCTGTAGAAATTTAGGGGTTAAACTTGTGTGCAGCCTGCCACCATGCCCCTCAAAATGACTGGTTTTATATAAATTTGCTAGAAGCAGAGGAAGAAAACAAGCATTTCATTAATTCTTGGTAGAGATTCAGAGTGCAGTCAGTTCAAAAATGAAAATTTTATAATTGGTTTCTATGTCCATGCTCCAGTTACAGAATTCCCTCCTATTGGAACTCTTTTCTGTTTCCCGTTCTTATTCTTACCTCTCTTCCTCCTCTCTTATCTTCCTCAGATAGTTGAGTACTTACTATGTACAAAGCATTGTGTAGGCATATGTGATGTAATGGTAAAACCAAACCAAATCATGACGCTCGTTACCTGTTTTCAGCAATATAGTATTCAAATACTCTACTATTCTGACATTTATTTTTAAAATTTTCATGCTTTTTATATGGGGAAGAGTGGAAGGCCTAAAATAAAATTAAAATAAATATAAATAATATGCATTTCACTTTAGGAGTCTGTCATCTGAGAATACCAGAAAAATGTAAGTTTCTATTTAGCATTTCTCCTTTGTCCAACATAAAGATGGCTATTGTGTTTTTTTTTTTTTTTGGCTATTGTGTTTTTTTCTCTTTGACTTGCTATCCTGATCAAGCTGTGACTCTATATGAAAGCGAAAGCCCCTGCTCAGTGTAGACCATAAGAAGGTGATGCTGTGGGTAGAGTATTGCCACTAGTATATGGCATCATAGAACACTGTGTGAGATACATCACAGCTCTGCTTCGCTTTGGAGTTAAATTCAGAGTAGAGATTTTATTTTATTTTTTAAATGGTATAAGCCTTTAGGAATCTTAACACCTGCTTCCAGGGAGGCACTGCTGAAGCCCTCCTTCTCAAGTCTTTGGTGTCCATAGATAGCAGTGTTTCCTTGACATAGACTTTATTTTATAAATCTTTATAAAGTTGGCCCTTTGGGTTGACCTAAGGGTATAAGACATACTGCTTCTGTTTAGTGCTTAAAAAAGAACACAAAGTAAATCTGAACAGAACCAGGATATTCCCTTTGTTAGAATTTTGTATCTGCTTTTATGTCACGTAAGTGCCTAGAGGCATCTTAAAATGGACATGATTTTATAAATCTTAAATAAAAAATAAGTGCTTTATAGGTTTGGGATTTGCAAGTATGTAATACGCTGTAAGTCAGTGAATCCATTGTAACACAATAAAGTGTATTGTAACATAAACCTATTTATCAAAAATATGACTTATGGATTACTAGCCTAATCCATAAAATGGGCCCCACTGTGGAGCATTTTGTATTAATTTATTATACCTCCAACATGTGTATTATTACTTAGCACTTATTAAATACCAGCTATTTCTTGAGGACTGAACAAAATCAAAAGATGGAACTTGACCCAACCAAAAAATTATTTGACACTCTGATATAGGAGCAGGGAGAAGAAGAAAAGCTTTGCTTTGTGCCTCTAATATATGTTTGATTCCTAAACAATTTCAGTTCCATGTTCAAATTTAGATACATAAAAAAATGCTCATAATTCTCATGTCCTGTTCATCATCGGTATAAATGAAGAACCTTAACTTTTAGGGGAAAAACACCAGTAACTGAATATTCCTACTCTTCATCCTGTGTAAAACCTTTAAGATTGGTAATCCACCCACCTCGAGGTTTCTAGAAACATGCGTTTCTCTTAACTTGTGTACTCTAAGGGAGCACAAGTTTTCTTCAGTTACTTATCTATGAGCTCATTCCATGTGGAGCCTAATACAAATTCATGCTTTAAAATATCTTAATACCTATAGTCAAATCTCATTTATCTCTTATAATTAGTCTATAGTCCATCTTATTTGTGCTAGATTTTTTTATACTCAAGTTTACTTCGCTGAACTACCAGTTTTTTTTTGTTTTGTTTTGTTTTGTTTTTTTGTGGCACCAGGGATTGAACTCACAACCTTGCGCTTGCCGGGCAGGCGATTAGACCACTGAGCTAGATTCCCCAGCCCTGTTTTTGAGACAGGGTCTCACTGTGCCATTCAGGCTGGTCTTGAGCTCACTTTGTAGCCCAGGCTGGTCTCGAGCTCACAACGATCCGCCTGTCTCAGCCTCCCGAGTGCTGGGATTACAAGTGTGAGCCACCACACCCAGCTGAACTACCAGTTTTGTTTCCATCATTTGGCTTGTACCCAGGGAATGGAAGTCATTTTTCATACTATCCTGAGGAAAAGATAATCAGATGAATCTCTTTAAAACATTAATAGACATTTCAAAGTCAACCAGAAATGATTCGTGAATTGGTTTTGATCATCCACCTTTGGATAACGTAAGTGATCAAAAGTTGGCTGTGGCATAATACGATTCTTGTGCAGAACCGTGGTCATCTGGTTAAAAATACACTAACATCTGTCTTAATGGGATTTAGGCCCCAGAGCCTCAGATTCTTCATTACCATCTTGGAAATTAATTTCAATCGAGTTTATTTGGTTAGAGAAAAAAAATACACTTAAATAAGGCCGATGTTGGTAGTAATGGGTTAAACTAAGATATCAACTTTAATGAATGTTAAATTAATTGTTGACATTAGTTAAATGTGGAACAAATGATTAAAAATGGTAAATAAAAGGCTGTATACTTAGTTGAAATTAAAAAATTGATCTAGTTAATTTGAGGTATCAAAATTACTTCTGTTTACATATAAGAAATGTTAAAAGAATGTTATGTAGATAATACCTGTTACACATAGAATATACTTGGATTTAGACTTAAAATCACAATGAATACTTTTATCATTCTCCCACTGCCTCCACTCCCATTTGCCTTTTATTATTAGTGTTGACAATATATATGTTCCTTGGAAACGCCTTAATTTCCCCAAAGTAATTTGCAAGTTTGTCTCTTGGGTTTAATACTATGGGTTCAACCATTACTTTTTTATCTTAAGAAACTAACGAATTCCCAGGCATTGAATGTGTAGGAATAGATTCATATTGCACTGGGAGATTTTTTCTGCCAAATTGGTACCTCCAGACTATGAATTTCCAGAGTGGTGGCTTATTTAATGTGTGGTTCTGATGTTTAATTTAATCACTATCTGTATTATTAAGAGTATAGATTAAGCTATTGTGTCAGAGACTCAATCACTTTGATAAAAGTGGGTTATTGTTTGCCTCACCCATCTGGGACTGGTAGATAGGCTCTTGTTATGGTTTGTGTCTAGATGTCCCCCCCAAACCTCAAGAGGGCATAGATAGGGCTTTTCGGGGTGGCTGGATCTAGAATGTGTGATGCTGGGACCATGGGTGAGTGATTACTAAATTAGTCCACTGATTGGTTTGGCATAATTCTGGGTAGAATTACAGGTGCACCACTCTGGTTATGCATGCTACCTGTCCTAAGACTTGTAGCCTGGATAAGATATAAGGGACAGAAAGAGGGTCCCTGCTTGTTGATTGTTGCCATTCTGCCACCTGCCTTCTGGCTGCCCTGCTTTGCCATGGACTATTTCTCCTTTGTGATGCCCCTCTGACCTGCTACCTTGCCTTGGAGCCGGCTGACTGTGGTCTGAAGCCTCTGTGAACTCCTAAGCCAAACAAAACCTTTTGTCCCTTAACTTTGAGTGTTGAGTATTTTGTCTCAGCAACGAGAAAATTAAGACAGCTTTCCTTCAGGACCTCAAGGGATTCAGACAGGCAAAGGGACTCTACCATTCTTCTGATGTAACTTTCTTAGTTGTTCTGGTGGATTCATGAAAGTGCAGAAGGAGATGCCCAGTGTATTAAGACCAGGACTTGGAAATGTCATACATCACTACCACTTATATTCCATTGGTGAGAATTCAGCTACTGGCCACACCTACTGGCAAGGGAAACTGAGATGTGCTATCTCAAGTTTGGTAGCCATGTGCCAGCTAAAATTAGCTGTAGAAGAGAGGAAAACAATTTTTTTTTTCAATTTTAAAGAGGATAAAACCAAGGAAAATAAAACAGAATAAAACCAATTAAAACAAACCAGAGTAAGTGATACAGGATTTCAAAACAGTATGAAATCAACAGTAGTTACCATAATGCCTTTTGTTGTCTTCAAAATAGCTGCAGATACCTTCAGGCATAGTAAAAATCAAACAACAGAATAGAATAGAGACAATAAAAACAAAACATGGGTGCAATAAAGGACTTCAAAACAAGACAATGGTAAGTCCAAAATGGCTACCATAATATATCTTTCTATCTTTGACATAGGTGGTCATGCCATGGGATATAACAAAAGAAAATAAAACCCAGCCCAACAAAACAATGAAAATGATACAGGACTTCAAAACAAGACAATAGGGAATCAACAATGGCTACCACCCTCAGAGAGAGATCCCCCCCTAAATGCCACATGAGAGGAGAACAAATTTTGAAGGTCAACCACTTCATTGTATGTTTTGTTTCCTTTGTTTGTAAAAAATTTAGTGGCATGTTGGGGAAGGGCAAAGTGAAGCACATTTCCTAACTGTTCCCCAATCCCAGCTTCTCAAAAATAAAACCAAAGAGATATGCTTGCCAATTAACTTAATGCACTAAACCTGCAAAATCAGCAGAAATTGATAAAATCATTCCATGCCCTGTGGGAATCTTTGATAATGTGTTTGTATTTACATACCTACACACTAGGTCAGCCAAACTGGTAGCCATTTGTAGTGGATACTAACCGAGAGAGATTCTGGGAGAATATATCCACACACCTTATGGGGAGCACTTGTTTCTGTTGTCAGGGTGGCTACTCGCTTCTTTTGGACTGACGCCTCAGGCACCGGCTTGACTCCTGCACGGTTCTCTATGCATGGAGAAAATTCACCAATCAAATAATCTATAAATATTTCTGGTTTTCATGAGAGTTATTTCACATGATGTATTCTCTCCTTCCTTAGGAAATTAGTTTCTGATTATTTTTGACTTCCATTGAAAAGGTTTAACTAATAAACAATAGAATGTGCCGATCATGCCAGCATGTGTTTTATGAATTAATAAATCATTCCAGTGCCTGTGTCAGTCTTATGGAGAAAAAGGGAATGAACTAGTCTATTATCCATTTACTCTTTCATCATGAGTTTGGAAAAACTGAGCTAAAGGGCAGAGATGAAAACAATGTGGACCTGGGTGTGGTGGTGCACACCTGCAATCTCAGAGCTCTGGAAGGCCGAGACAGAGAGATCGCACATTCTAGCCCAATTTGGGCAACTTAGTGACTCAGCAAGATCCTGCCTCAAGATTAAAACTTTTTTAGAACGACTGGGGAAGTAGCTTAATGGCAGAGCACCCCTGGGTTTGATTCTCAGTACAGTGGGAGAAGGCAGGAGAGCAAGAACAACAAAAGCTCTTAGGATTTGTTTCCTGATGGCAGGGTGAGCAGTTGGGGTATTATAGGGTGGACTAGGGTGAGACAGTTAAAAAATGGAGAGAAAGAGACATCTGTAAATGGTGTCATCATGGAAAACAACGGGTTTACTGCCTCTGTTTGTTGACAGTTCTCTTCTGCCTAGCCTGCTCTCTATTGGTGAAAGATCAGAATAGGGAGCAATCTTTGGATAAAATATCAGATGGAGGAGGCATTCTTAGATTGAAAAGCCAATTGGAAATGCTTCACAGGAAGTTGGAAAGAAGGCCTGAATCTCAAGGAAGAAGACTGATGTGGAGAAGTAGGGGCTGGAGTTAGAAACATTGCTGTCATCTCCTGAGAGCTGACACTTGAATCTGTGGAGCATCAGGATTTTCAAGAGAGGAAATCGGAAGATTGGAGCTATTCCTTAAGAGACATCTGGTTTAAAGGAATGTGACAAAGTAGTCAAGAATTGGGAGAAAACCAAGATGGTGTTAACAATGTATGATAAAGAAGCCTTTGCAAACAGATTGCATAGTCAGCAGTGTCAGAGGCTGCAGGACACACAGGATGAGGCCTAAAATAGTTATTGCATTTGACAATAGGGAGGCCATTAGTAATATTGGTAGGTGAATTTTTAGTAGAGTACAGGACACTGATTGCAGGACGTTGATTTGAGAAGTATGGGTATGAACAGGAAAAGAAATACACGGTGATCTTAGTAAGTTATTTTCAGGCGAAGAGAAACCTGAGTGGGTAAATGTGAGGAAAGAGATGGAACAAACTGGCAAGGGGCTGGAGCAGGTGGGATGGATAAAATGGAGCCTGCGGTCCATTTCAGAAAGGAGGCTCACACTCTGGGGCAAAGTGATAGCCTGTGCCTGCAACAGTGCTGGACACTTGATAGGTACTTGAAATCAGTGTACAGAGGTGTGACAAAGGGGAGAGGCAGGCTAGGTCTAAACACAGATATTTAGAAGTAGGGAAGTGATGAAAATGCCTGAGAAGTTCAATTGTATTCTTACAGTAGAGAATGAAATCATAGAGAAGGTGTTAGTGAGGATGATTATGATGGTGGATAACATCTGTGTATCAAGTGTCATGCTAAGCGTTTGCGTGTATTATCTCATTTATTTGTCAATTCTGTGGGGTATTTTTTTTATGTTTTGTCAATGGAGAATTAAAACAGAAAAGATAATCCAGTTTACTCCAAACCATATATTTAATAAAACGCAGAGTGGGAATTTGAACACCAGTAGCATAACACTACAGGTTGTGATCTCAAACACTGGGCTACTGCTTTGCAGGCCCAGGGAAATGAATGGGAGATTCAGGACATTTATGAGCATTTAGATCATTTATGTTGCAAATTGTGCCTGGGGAGTAAGCCATAAGGTACTAGGGATGAAATTCAGGGCCTCCTGCACACACACGCCTGTAATCCCAGCTACACAGGAACCTGTCAAAAGGATTACCAGTTTGAGGGCAGCCTGAGCAACTTTGCAAGACTTTGTCTGGAAACAAAATTTTACAAAATGGCTAAGGATGTAGCTCTGCATTAGAGTATTTGCTTAGCAAGCACAAGGCTCTGGGTTCAGTCCCAGTACTGCAAAACGAAACAAAAGAAAATAATAAACTTCCTTGTATTTTTAAAAATAATGTTTATTTTGTATTGAAGAAAACTTAGAGAATAAAAAAATCATAAATTTAAACTAAATCATCTTAAACTGAGAGATAATCAAGGCTGACAATTTTGTGTACTTTCCTATAATTTTTTCTTGTTTTGTTTTTACAAAATTGAACCATAATGTTTGTGTGTGTGTGTGTGTGTGTGTGTGTGTGTGTAAATACCTACCCCTGTATATATTTATATCTTTATCTTTGTATATTTTTGTGGGATTTTCATTTAATGTCATAAAGAACAGCGTAAGTTTTGCCATTTCTTTTGTGTTGAATGATTAGGTCATTTCTCTATTTTGTTGTTACAACTAATGCTGCAGTAGCCATCTTTCTTTGTCTACAGTTCTTATTGTTACCTTAGGCTATATATTAGTCAGGACTCTGGTTGTAAACAGTAAGAATGCACCTTGAACTAGCTTAGGTGAAAGCTAGAAGTATCTTGGTTCATGTAACTACTGAAATGTCAGGGATGCCTCTGGGCCTCAAGGGTAGCCAGAGCTAGTAAACAACCCCCAAACCTCTTCACTCCTTGTTCCTGGGTCATTTTACATGTTTGTTTATTT
>RJWT010032632.1:0-14094 GCA_004365215.1 Cuniculus paca | reverse complement strand
TGAGGCTTGTTTAACCTAAGAGCAGGCTTTATAAAGAGCAGGTACAAACTGAATATTCACTAAAATGAAACTGGTATTAAGTCTATTTCAAAATACTTAGTAGCTACTCTGCAAAACTAATCAACTGGCTAGTAACAAAATTTTTTCCCTCTGGTAAATTATCCTGTTTGCATACCTTAGCTAGGTAAAATTAATGAAGCTCTACTAGATTTTGTAGATACGTTTTACATATACACATATATACATAAATATAAAATGGATGAAGAGCTAACAACAAATAATATTTTGGAGAAAGTATATTTTAACATATATACAAATAAAGTAAAATGCAATATAATACAAATGAATCATCTGTTATATATACTATATACATTATATATATGATGACTATTTATACATATCCATACATGTTTTTCTGCATTAATTGAACCAATATCCTCAGATAACCTAGCTAAAAATTAATTTCATTTATGTTATTTTAATTTCTAAAATTATTTCTCTAAGTTCTGATATACATTCTGATGAGAATGAAGAAAGAGAAAAAGAAATCTGAGACAGAAAATAACAGTGATCCCTTAAAGGAAAATAATGTATGATATAAAGCATTCATTACTGTGCAGATCACTCAGCCCATTTTTAAAAAGATATCAGCTGATTCTAATCTGACTGTTGTTAAGATTAATGATGAAAGGGTATTTGACATACCTTTTCAGCTTTTTGGTGCATCCGTTCACTGAACAGTTCTACACAGTCATTTATAAATTTTTCACTGACCACAACGGTGTTGCTAAAGATTACACCTGAAGCCTGTTTGTTGAATGCTCTCATCACCTGTTGAAGCAACATGGCAGCATCTTCAACTGATAAAGAACTGGGTAGCAGGGGCTAGAATTACAAATGAAAATGAAGTGAAAATACAGTATGATACAGATAAACCAATTGTCACCTACAGTGAATACATACACATGCACACACACACATATGTGAATATATTTAAATGCAAATAAATATGCTCTTATAGTTGATCAGAACCATATTTACACTGATAACTTCTCAAATTCTGTTTCTGGTTTCATCACCACCCCGAGCTGTAGAATCATATATCCTATTTCCTATCTAATTTACCTTCTTGTATGTCAACAGGCATCTCAAACTGTCCAAAATACTCATACCTACGGGTCACATTTGGTTACTCTCTTATGCAAATCCACAAGCAATTTATCAGTTTACTTCTAAAATATATTTCCTCTTAGCACTACCTGACATCATTGTGATTAATTCTCCCATTAAGTGTCCCCTCCTAAGAGCAAAAACTTGGTATCTTGCACAGAAAAAGTACCAAGTAAATATTGTAGCATGAATAACAATAAAAAAATTGGAAATTTTAGCATCCAAGAGGACGTTATCTGCTAAATTATAGACTTCGAGCCCTCACTAGAAAACAATGGATTAGCTACTTGTTTGTCTTTACCTACACTTATCTTTTTGGTATAATGAAGGGCAGGCCAACATTGAACACTGAAGTAAAACACTGTCTGTGCTAAAGCAGCTTATGTTAATACATTAAGAGATTAATGGATAAGGGATAGATAAATGCTACACAATGCCTGGTGCCAGTACAAGAAGTAAATACTTGGATAGGACATGAAAAGTTTTACCAATTTTCATTTTAGGATTTATAAGAATGTTAAGTTGTTTGTTTTGAAAATTGTAGAATTCTGTATGTTGACTATGCACCTATAAAAGGAATATCACTACTTCAAAAGGTAGAAAGACTTTAAGCATAAAATAAAATTGTGTCTCAACAGTAAGTGTTGGGAGTTCAACTCTAAAGTGAAGACTACTTTTATGTATCCTAATTTTTTAAACAGCTATATATTAACAAAATATCACTTATTGTTAAAGAAAAATTAAGAGGACAAAACATACTGAAATATCAACCCAACTTCCAGAGCTGATGGCTTCCTCTACTGATGCTTCCACTTGATCCACAAGTCCTTGACCAACGCAAGCTGCTTTCAAAAATAAAAGTTGTGTAGTCTTATACCTTTTCTTTATGTAGCTTACAGCATCTGGGATTCCAAGGCGGGACAAAGCATCAAATTCTAGAAAAACATCACAAAGTTGGATAGGACTATTAACCACTTACACCTTTTAGAAAATCAGAAAAAGTTAAGTTCTATCAAAACCTATTATTTGCTTATAAATGAAATGTATTTCAATATTTTTAAGGACTAAAACAAAAATGTACTATGGCCTATTTCCTGGTAATTTTACCATCACAAATTTTTATTAAAAATATTTTTTAGACAAATTGGTCCAAGTACTTCCTGAATACCAGATGTTATTCACTTTTCAACTGAAGGGCCAAAAGGAAAACATGAATAAATCTGAGGACTACAGAGTATGCAAACTGAAAATAGGGGTAAAGTAGGTATTTGATGGTTTAGGTGAACAAACAAAAACTAGCTTATTTTATTACATTAAAAGAATGAAATTTATTTTCCAAAATATATCATCAGACAACTGTAATTCTCCAATCTTATTTAAACCAGAAAAAGATTTAGCATGAAAAGACCAACTGACAGATATAGTGATAGAAAATATCAACCTTCCTCATTCTCCAACCCCTACTGGAAATAATCCTTAAGAAAACTAGTTACAAAGAAGTTCTAATCTAAGTTCCGTGGTTGAAAAACGTAACATAGGAGGTCAAAAGATCATAAAAACAAATTCTAGGATCCCAGCACATGTCTAAATTGTTCATTACAGTTTTCTTTTTCTTTTGGTTGTAGTACTGGGGATTGAATCCAGGTCTTCGCACAGGTTAGGCAAGTGCTCTACCACCCAGTGGTACCTTCAGTTCTTTTATGTTTTTGAAACTCGAGACAGGGTCTCATTAAGTTGCCTAGCCTGGCCTTGAACTTGCAATCCTCTTGCCTCAGGCTCCTGAGAAGCTGGGATTGCAGGCATATGCCACCAGTCATTAAAGGTTTTATACTCAGAATGTAGTTTGCTGTGTATAAATTAGTCAAACTAAATGAGTTTAATACATATTTTGACCTTTGTTTGAATGACTAAATTCAGTACCTTATGGCAGAATCTCTAAAACAATTCAGAATGATTTCAATGTTTCTGAAGTGTTAGACAGCTGATAAAAATGAACACTGTAAAGTTGACAGTAACTAGTCTTAAAATGTTGTAACTGAAAAAGTGGGCAATTTCATGCAATATAATTACTTTTATGAATTAAATAATACTTAAAAGTTTAGTATCAGTTTAATATAACTGGAAGGTTAATAACAATACTAGCTTTTGTCTTTTCTATATTACAATTGTTTAGTAACTACGGAATTAAGTTCAGTTCTAAGATTCACAGAAACTTTCAATGTGAGTACTTTTACACTCAAAACCATTATATTCTGGTAGGAAAATACATGTGGACTCCACGGTTAGTACAACACTAAGAATGTTTTAGTATTAGCAATGTTAGCTTCCAGAGGAAAAAAAGCATAGTTACCGAGATAGCCATTCTGCCTGAAAAAAGAATCCACCCAAGTACTCTGTGTCCTGGAGTAGATGTCAGGGACAAACACTGCTTTATCTTGTCTTCCACCAACCACAGTGCCTCGTAAGCGTCCACAATTAACAAGTTCCTCAAGTACAGCTTAAAATAAACCCACAGAAATACACATAAATCAGAACAAGTATAAATCTTAAAAAGTAAAATATTTTATTGTCCCACATAAATTACCATTTTAATAACTTAAAAGTTTAAATAGTATAAATGACACCTGGACCACAATAGGGACAGCAATGTGAAATAAAGCTTTAAATATTTCTTACATTATTACATTTCCACAGTTTAAACCAAAAGAACACATTTCAACTGAATGTATAAGAGAAATTTTTTTTATTGGTTGATTTCTGGAGGGAGATGGAATTTCAGCATTGTTTTAATTTGCATATTTCAAATGACCAGTGATGCTGAACATTTTTTCATATATTTATCTGCTGTTCCTACTTCTTCATCTGAGAAGTGTCTATTCATTTTAGGTAAATATTTTTGGATTGGGTCTTTAAATCTGGGGAGTCTGATTCTTTTGAGTTTTTAATATATTCCAGATATTAGTCCTCTGTCCGAGGAACAGCTGGCAAAAGTGTTTCTCTGCACTGTGGGTTACTCTTAACTGTATTGGTAGTTCTTTTGTCGTATGCAAAAGCCTTCTAGTAAGATGAGATCACACTTGTTGATTCTTTGTGATATTTCTGGAGCAATCAGAATTTTGTTCATAAAGTCTTTGCCCATACCGATGTCTTTAAGAGTTCTATCTATTCTATCTTCCAGCAAATTAAGTGTTTCTGTTTTAACATTTAGATGTTTGATCCATTTAGATTTTAGTTTAGTATATGATAAAAGATATGGGTCTCGTTTTCAACCAATAACGAATGCTGGTGGGGCTGAGGGAAAAAAGGAACCCTTCTCCACTGGTGGTGGAAGTGTAAACCACTGTGGAACCACTGGTGCAACCGCTGTGGAAATCAGTGTGAAGAGTCTTCAGAAACTAAAACGAGAGGTTCCATTGGACTGTTATTCTCTTTTGGTATCTTCCTGAAAGACTTAAAAGCTTCATACCACAGCAATTTATGTAAACCCATGTTTATACCACTATAGCTTGTAATAGCTAAATCTTAGAAACAGTCCAAATGTCCATCAACTGATGAATGGATAAAGAAGATATGCTTTTTATACAATGGAGTACTACTCATCCATAAAGAACGATAAGCTTGAGACATAGCTAAATGGATGCACCTTGAGACCATACTCTTAAGTGAAATAAATTGGAAACACATGTTTAAACATTGCATTGTATTTCTGGTATGAGAAACTTAAAGTGTAAATAAGGACCAAAATGTCTAACAGATATTAGGAAATGGGGAAAAAAATGTTCAAATGAGATGAGAAACAAAGGAGGGGAAAGGGGGAAGAGGAAGAAAAAGACAAGGGAAAAAATGGAAACAAACCTTTTATAAATAAGGGAGGAGGGAATGAAGAGAGGAGATCACATATAGGCACAAATTCTCTATGATTAATGTGATCACTATATATATCTAAAGTGTACCAATTAAAAAAAAAAGAGAAGTAAAATGTCAGGATTAAAAGAATGGATTCTAGAGCCACACTGTGTAAGTCTAAATCTTGACCCCACCACCTAACTAGCTTTATAATACTGGGTGAGTCATTTCCTTTATGTTTTCACTTTCCGGTCTCTGAAATAGGGATAATAACAATTCTTATATCACAGGATTCCTCTATTCAAGTAGTCCTTGGAACAGTAGTTAGTACACAGTAAGTAGTTACTAAGCTAAATGTTAAATGCAGCACCAACATCACCATCCTTCATAAGATGGTGGCCTGCATGAAAACTGGAGAGTACCACCATTATTATAAATTTATGCTTGTTGTTTAAAACACCAAATTTAACTAAACATTTTCTTGCTTTAAATAACAAAATCCTCTCAAAAAGACAAAATAGATGGCAAACAACTACTTCTAACTGAATTAGCAAGTACAATCAAAAAATGTCTGGCACAAAGAAAGGTTTATAAAAATTAGCCTTTGACATAAATAAAACTTAGTTTACAAATGAATTCCAGAATCAATTCTGAGTAAATAAGTACAGATTTCTCAATAGATTGAAATGTTTGATTCTCAATTTAGCATGACTATACAAAAACCCACTCTAAATTCTCAACAAAATTTTCAAGTTATCAATTATTACTGGAAGAATTTTACATTATAATGAAATGGTACTAGCTGTTGATTTGTTTAAATCTGTCTGAAGCAAAAATTTTAAATTTAATATTCATATTCTGGAAAATACAGTGAATAAAAATGAATTTTTAGTTCTATACTTGAATTTGTTTTCAACTCTTCATTTTAATTGTTCAATTTTCAGATATCTAGGTTAAAAGCTAAGTCCTTGCTTTAAAAAATTACTCCAGTATAACATTAAAAATAACCCTCAGTACCTCATAAGCGCTTCATAAACACACAGACAGCAGATACTGAGCCAAGATTATTTTGCAGATAGTATGTTGTTTGAATACTCAGAATTTAGCAATACGGTATTTTGATGGCTACAAACTCTATAAAACTTATTTTAGAAAACACAATTTACTTTAATTTTAAAAATTTAATAAAAAATCCCAAGAAACAAAGTAAAAATTATTCACAGTCCTACAATTATAAATCTCTCTTTCAATGTAAGATAGTGTATGTACATATATATTTTCATTTTGTACACACTTTTCTTCATTCCACTCCTCTGAAAATGCTGATACTAATGTCTCATAGGTATACCAGACAGATAAAAACATGAAAACGTACAGAAAGTTTTTCAAATGAAATACTTTAATAACATTAAGTCTCAAGACTAAAGGAGAAAAAAACATTAAAATTCTTAAGTTTTGAATTAACAGCCTGGTCAGCCTGGTACAATTTAGATACAGTTGTCTCCTGAAGGTCTATGTGTTACCAGATTGCTTCTGAGGCTGGTGCTTCTGAGGTGGAGCCTAATGGGAGGTCACAGGGTGGGAGGGGTGCCCTTAAGGTGACTATGGGAGGATAGCCACCTCCTCTCTGTCTTTGTTTCTTGGCTCCTGAGGTAAGTGGTTCTGCTCTGCCACAAGTTCCCCACCATTATTTGGCACGCCCATCAGGTACCCACAGAAACAAGTCCTCCCAGTCTTGAACTGGAAACTTAAAAACCGTGAGTCAAAATAAGTACCCCTGCTTTTTGTTCTGGTTTTTTTTTTTTTTTTTTTGTGGTGCTGTGTGCTAGGAATTGAATCTAGGTCTTTGTACATTCTAGGCAAATGTCTAAAATGCTCTACCACTGAATTACTGCTCTAGTCCATACCTTTTCTAAATTAATTAAGGTATTTCATTTTGGTGTCTGAATGCAGACTTAACATAAACAGCTAATAACATGTGTGTGTGTGTGTGTATGTGTGTGTATTGGAGATAGAACTCAAGGCCCTGAACACACTAGGCAAGTACTCTACCAGCAAGCTACACCGTGAGCCCAGATGATATACAGTTTAAACAAAACTCACTGTAAAGAAGCTGCTCCTGAAATCCATATTTTGAAATCAGAGAATTCACTGCAGTCGGCCTGAATAAAAGGAAGAATCAGAAAGAAAAATGAAGAATTGAAAGTGGTTCATTATAGTTATACAGGAATTTGTAAAAATCACAATGAGAATTAGTTTATAGGAAAACCAATTAATTTAAAAGGAAGAATGATTGCTGCATTTGTCTGGGACTCTAGTGTACTTATTCTCGTTTTGTTCTATCCATTTAGTAAACTGGGATTCTCAAAGAGATTTTGTTTAAAAAATAAAACTGAAGAATCAGCTGCTAGGAAAAAATGCAAAATTATATCCGACAATTATATACAAATCTATATACTTAAAACATGCTTACCGGGTAATAGCACTGAATAGTCCACGGATGCGTGCTTTATGTCGAGCTACAAAAGCTTCAGTAAAAATTACTCCTCTGTTATCAAGATCAATATGTCCATTGATAATTTTACCGAGTCGCTGAGTTAGTGCCTGGGGATAGAGATGTAAATTTTTATTAATGCAAAAATACAAAATTAAACATATGCTTGATAGTCATATTCAATTCATGCTTCATACTGATTTATCAGTCGTGACTGAGAAATTTCAATCAGCATATATTACAAGATAAACTAAAATGAAAGTTCAGAGCCTAGTAAACTTCATAACAGAGTCAAGAGATGAGTCAAATCACTTACATGATTAGAAGCTTAGCAATCATATTAGTCCTTGTTAATAAGGTCAGTTTCTATTGTAAAACAAAAATGATTGATTCGACCAATTTTCTAGATTTAGGTAGCTTCCAACAAAAAACAGTCAAGACTTACATTCACAGGTATCAGAGAAAACCCTAACTGGAACTTTGAACACTAACACAGAGAATAAATGTTATTCCAAGATCCTGATACTTAGGGAAACACAGGGCTGGAAAATAATTTTCTCTCACACAAATATTAACTCTTATCTCTGTGTAAAAGATTTAAACTGTTTTTTTGGTGAAGTACTAAATTTATGAACATTTAAGCTGTGAATTTTAACAAAAATGAACAGACCTCACATTACGAACATTTGTAGATACGAATAAACCACAGAAGTAGCTCATGTGTCTGCCGGACATTGTCACGGTTGTGTTGCTGTGTGCTTACTGTACAGTGCGACAGTGTACAGAAGTACAGTGCTCAATCAGAGCCCAGGATATCCGGAAGCAAGAGGGAAAGGAGAGGTGATGTGGATGGAGGTGATGTGGAGGGGACTGCCAGGAAGCACAAAACAATATATATTGTATGTTGTCAAAGGTGTGCAACTCATTTTGTTAGACTTACAAATGAATCCAACTTATGAATGTTCTCCTAAAATGGAACTCATTTGTAAGTCAGAGACTTACTTAGTCTGTTTTCAGACTCGAGAGACTATTTCTCTACAGTTATACTATGTCTGGGCTCAGGTACATGTGAAATAAGTCTGGACACATTTCACATCCCCAAATAAGTTACATCTATTGAAGACAGCTCAGCTGGTACTTTTGTGATGGAAAAAAGTAACTTAATGAGCTTTTAGGATACAGAAAAATTAGAATTAAAAAATATTAACAAGAGATGCATTTCTAAAACTATGTAGGAGTACAGTTTCATAAGAAAACATTAGATTCAAATCTGGTATTTTTAAAACACAGTGTTAGACTTTCTGTGATTAACATGTATTTGCTCAATAGAACTTAGGCTCCTGAAATGCTATATAAAACATCTATACTTTCTATATGGTATTTTAAATGAAGTAAGGAAACTCTTTCTCTTAATACAGCTCAATAAGTTTGTTTGCATTACAAATTAATCTCATGCAATTATGATTTAGTAAGTTTCTAAGTTGGATTTTCTTAAAGTGATATGCAGGTAAAATGAGATTTAGCTTTTCCTTTATTTCAGTAAAAAAAAAAAAATTATGATTTAATGAGTACTTCCACCCTGACAGATATTTTGCTAGATATACCTCAACTGACCCTATGAAAACAGATGTAATTATCTCCATTTTACAGACATGCAACTTGAAGTGCAAAAGGAAATAATTTGCTTAATGTCAAATAAGTTAACTGACATAGACAAGATTTAAATCAAGCTCTGTTTAACTCAAAGTCTATGCAATTTCTACTATATGAAAATGGCTTCTGCAATTCTAAAATGTCAAACTACTTAAAACAAATAGCTTCTGTTGTTATTATACTATAAATCAAGATACTCTGTATGTGTATTAACAAAGGTACCCAAAGTTAAGAGGTGAAATTGTTTGGCTGTTCCTCCCATCATACTGTCGGTTTAGAGGCGGGGGAAAAAAAAGACATCAAAAGACATTGGCACAATTAAAATTTCACAAACAAAATCCATTGATTAAGAGCCCGTCTTTACACTGTATGATGGTTAGCAGCATCCCTGACTTTCACTTACATGTGCCAGCAGTGCCCCCACTAACTTACAATCTTCAACAGTTATTTCTTAAGCTATAACTGGGCCATCAGAACTGCAGATATCCTGGGTAAAGTTTCTCCATAGGTAATATCACAAGCATTAAATAAATTCATGCACTTATGGTATATTTGCTGTTACAACAAGACAATGCTACAGCTCAGTCTATTAAATGTTTCTGGAGTGTCTCATGGTTCAGAAACATTGTAAGCATTTTTAAAGTCTCTTCAGAGCTATCCATGTACAGGAAGCATTTCCCAAATATATAGCTATGACATATATCAAGTCATATATTCACAACAAATGAACTGATGCTAAGAAAATCTAGTGTTTTTCGCTCATTAAAATTCACTATTTAAAATTATTTGTTAAAAAGACACATTATACTATTAAGGAAAAATACCTGTGTTAGAAAGTTTCCAGGAAGATCATAGGTTTTACACAATTCTGATATCGTTACCTGACCACTTTCTTGCAATTTATCATTTACCTCTTCTGCTAACCGATCCAAATAGCTCCTAATATTGAGCAAAAGAAAGAAAATGAAAATCAATTAGAAATAACGGTTTTCCTCCATTTTCTCTTTTATGTGTAATTTCTGTTGAATATGCCCCAAAAGCAATGACAGATAAACACCATTCATAACTCATATCATAAAACTTTTTTTACTCATCATCAATGTAGCTAAATATATGGTTAATCATATGTTAAATTTTGGGATTATTTTTCAACTTGTGGAAATTTTTCAGTCATCTTTCATTAAGATTTCTGGAAAAAAAATTTGCTTTCAGAGTTGAGATTATGTTATGTTTGTATTAAAGAGGTAAAAAGATAAAAATGTGCATTATTTATGAATATATATTACACATAATTAAGCACTTGCTTTTTAAGTGGGATGATTCTTATAATGAAAAATCAGTTCTAAACAAAATGCCTACCTGGCTTTATGTGGCCCAAATTTAAATACTATCTGAATAAAAGAAAGAAAACAAACTCCTTCTAAATATTGTACTTACTCATCTATTAGTTGTCCCAGTACTAGATGGACATGTTTTTCTGATTTAACAATGTCACTAATTCTATTTTCAATATGAGTCAAATCGACATTAATTACCTGGAAAATAAACAAATTTTATTTAAATAAGTTTTTAATGTTTAAATTTGAAATATTACATTTCAAATTATACTTTTTAAGAAGTTATTTGCTGTTAGATAAATTTCAAATTGGTATGAAATATTTTTAAGACCCTCAGTCTAATGAAAAATTGAGACACAGAACTTATTTTCAATTCTGAAGAATTACCTTTCCTAGGAAAATATACATTAAGCAGTAAACTATTTACATATAATAGACATCATTTCACATATTTTCTACTTTCCTATATATAATGTACTTTGGCAATCACATATACATTTTTTTAAAATATCTTCTGTATTTTACTATTACGTTTTTACTTCCACATTCTAAAAACATAAATATGAAACTAGTAATTTTTCTCACAAAATTGCAAAAATTGCAACTATATAAAATGGTATTTGAGTTGATTTGGTAAGTAGTAAGCAATCAAACAACAGAGAACTTATTAAATCAGTTCAATGTATCAGAATTTATTAAATATTTCAATATTATCAGTGAGGGTTGTGTAACTTTTTCTTACAAATATTCAAAATATAAGTATTAGCGGATACTTTAAAAGGCACTGAATTCATTCCATTAAAATTTGAGAAATCAAAACAAAAACTTTATAAAGTTTACCTGTTGCAGATCAACAATGTTAACTCGACCTTTAAAAAAAAGACATTCATTCATTTTAAACTACACGGAAGTACAAACTAGCCAAGCAGTGTAAATCCTAATAGATATGTTTTGAACAGTTCAAATCCTTCTACAAAGAACAAAGAGCCATGATCAATGTCTTCATCTAAACCATTTGCTAAGTTTTCATGGCCGAAGCCATAAGTAGTAATTTATTTCCCAAATTTTTTTAATCACATAAGGCTGACATCAGCTAATACATCACAACTCTGAATTTCTCTATCGTGACCAAAGAGATTTGGATGCCTAATTAAGATGAAATTTTTTCAAATTATTTGAAACTAAAAGGAAGGTTTCTATCACAATTAGTAAAAGAAAATCTGTTAAGTATTCCAAATTATAGTTCATACATTATTAGAAGTTTGCAGAGATAAAAATAAACACCAAGGTTACACTCCAAAACATGTAGTAAAGAGGTGCTTCTATTTTAATCAGATTGTATTCAGTTTGCTCAGTACTTAGTTCAAATTTTAAAAAAGCAAAAGAAAATAATTTTTGTGTATGTACTGGTAGTAACAGCATTTCATTTAATATGATAGATATCTGGAGTTAATTTGTAAATGCAAGTTTTTTTTTAAAGGGATAGTAAAAGAGCTTTGATGTTTGAGAATTTACAGTCTTTTAAAAATCTCTGATCTCCCCCACAGTTACTACCTGATAACTGGCAGCTAAGTACCCTCCCCCTGGGTCATGTAATAAATTAATGAACTGTAAAAAAGTCAGTTAACTCACATAAAATACATATAACTCAAAATAACAACATAATACTATTTTGTTAAGTGATAATACCTAAGTATTAACCTACCAAAAATACTAAGGCTGATTACCAAGTTAACAATTGAGAAGTGCAATATAGTTCAGTGATAGCGTGTGCTTAGCATTTGAGAAGCCCTGGATTTTTCCTCCCTCAGGAACTGGGAAGAAAAAACTTGAGAAAGATGTTCTATAACCTCTAAAGAATGCATTACATAGTTATGATTTTAAAGTAGGTTTTTCTTTTTTTGACTTTCCTAAAATCCAGGAATAGGGGAACTACTGAGAAATTACTTACCACCTCGGACATGCAGTTCATCTTTCATTTCCTTACTAATCTGGGCTGGAGTAATATATTCTTTTCCATCAAGTGTGTGAACTACTTCTAGTTGTTTCTGAGCAATCAATTTATTCACAATCTCAATACAGTTCCGCTCTGACAATCTGAGGGGAAAAACTTTTTTTGAGAAAAATTGGCACTCAAAAAATAAACAGGGTACCCAAACAGGTTTTCAAGAAGTCTGGGTAAAGAAAAATCACTACTTTCATATTTAAAAATCTGTACCTTTCACTATACAACAATACCGATTCAGTAAGTTTAAAAAATATCTCTTGAGAGTAAGCATACACTTCATATTTTACACACACTTAAATCATTTACTTAACTGATATATATATATATATATATATATATACATAATTTCAGTTGGCAAATTTGTTTTCTTATGGGCCTGCTTTGAGTCTCCAAATACAAATGTAAAATTGAGGACACATAATTTAAGTAGAACACTTCCCATAGGTTTACCTCGGTTTTGCGTTTAAATTTGTCTTTTAAAAAGTTCATACAGGCCTCACTCATTCACTTGGTCTACAGATAGGCGATCTGGCCTAATAAAAACATAACTGCGACAGGACTGCCAAAACAGTTTTGTTTTTTTTAAACCTGGTTTGTTTGTTTTTACTTCTCAGCGCTACAAAGCGCAGTATCAAGACTACTGTCTGTGGGTCCCGATGAAATAATTCTAGATAAAAAGGATTCTATTCGCTAAGTACAATAACGACAAGCCACGTTAGGCTGTTTCAGATACACCCCTCAAAGGTTCATAGGTCTGCAGAAAATGTCAGTGGCCTGGAGTCCCTAGAAATGACAGACGGCGTCACGGCTCTGGCCTACATCTGTTATCCTAACTGAAAGTAGGGAACCTTTAAAGGACGAACGTGCTCTTCGCAAAGGCCTGCATGCGTCCGTCCCCTCACACTCACTAGGGTCACAGGTGCCGCGGGCACCCGGGCCGCGGGCACCCGGCGGAGGCCGCCAGCGAGCGCCCCACGCGCGCGGCGGCCCGGGGTCGCCGGCCTCTGTGTCGCCGGGGCGGGGCGCCAACACCGACACTGTGGCCCTGGCTCGGGCGAAGGGAACGCAGGGTGGCCGAGGCGGGACCAGGGATCTGAGTCTCAGTCCCAGGGAGGTCTACCCTGGACCTAATTTGGGTTCCACAATGGAGAGGAAGGGTCCAGCACCTCTGCGTGGCCTCGGCGAACTGCGCCCGTTGGAAGTCGGCTGCCAAACGCCTAATCTCTTCCCAGGCATCCGCCATGACGGCCGGACTCGCGGAGACGCCGGGGACTTGCAGCCACGTCAGCCGGGCGAGCACAGTAGGGGCGGTGGCGAGACGGAACGGGCCGCGCGGAGGGACAAGACTCTCCGCCTCTGACGCGATACCAAACGCGTATGCCCAGCGAAGGAGCGGGCGCAGCGGAGCTCGGCCCCGCCCACCCTCTGCGGAGGAGGCGCTTGCCAACCTTGGCTGGGGGCGTTGAGGAGACCCTGGGAAGGGTATGGAGTGGTGCCCAACCGATGAGGAGAAAGACCACGTTTGTAAAGGGTTTTCTCAGATGTTTGCATTATCCTTACAGTTCCCAGGGAGTGATAAGTAGCAA
>RJWT010032631.1:0-14075 GCA_004365215.1 Cuniculus paca | reverse complement strand
AAACTAACCTGATTAGATCCATAGATGCCAATACATCTTGCTAAAGCAAAATTACTGATGGATTTAGCATATACATCATCAGCAGTTTTTTGAGGAAGGAAATCAGACCATAGAGTTGAGACGTAAATGAAAATGGTTGGAAAAAAGGTGAAAAGAAAAAAGAAAATGTCAAGAATAGCAAGGAATATTTTACCTAATCTCAGTTATTGCAAAAAATAAAAGTACACACCTTAAAGCATTCTTAGATAGTGAGCCCTCATGTAATCTACATCTAGATAAGAAAAGTAGCAGAAGCTAGGAGTTTCCCACCCACCTCTTGCTCTATTCAAGTTCTGTCTTTCCCCACAGATAGCTGCAATCTTGACTTTAACAACACAGACTAGTTTGCATGCTATGGCAGATTGTTTAAATGCAGTCATATGTCACATACTCTTCTGCATCTGGTTTTTTTCATACAATATTACAGTTGTGAGATTCACCAATTTTATTGCCATGCACTAAATGCCATTTATTTTCATTTCTGTGTAATATGAATTAGAGTATTTTGAAGAAAAAATAAAGCTACTACATGTTATGAAATCCCAATAAAAATTCAGTGTAACTTTACATGGTGAGAGTACTCACAAAATAAAGTACAAAAAATGCTTCCAATACAGAATTTTGTTATGTAGGCTACAAAAGTACTTTGTAATTGTTTCACTAATACTTGGAAAGTTGATATGTACACATATGTCACTGTAAATTGGTAAAAATAGATTTAATTGTTCAACATTTCATGTAAAATAATTGTTTTTCTATATTGAAAGACATTTATATTTCCTATCACATAATGTATATGCAAAAATTTGCATTATTATATCAGGATTTATGATAATTTGAAACAAGTTACAATGCCTTAAGGTAAAGAAATGTTATTAAAAATGCCAATGAATTCACATTACTTTTTAAAAAACATAATAATAAAACTTCAAAGATATCACTTACCCACATGATCAATTTTCAGTGAATTATGTGATCGTACTTAGTTTTCACAAAATATATGGATCACCTAATAAAGGAAAATCAGGACAAACAATAAGAATAATTTAAATGATATGAAAGCATCAATTTATAAGAGTTGAGAAACTAATAAATATATATCAACATGTGTACTTCTCTGTAAGTCTGATAAACACAGATTTAAAATATTTTACCAATTTGACACACATATATATACACATGAATACATATAGATGCATATATATATATATATATGTGTGTGTGTGTGTGTATGTGTTCTATATGTATTCATGCATATATCTCCATACAGAGATATTTAAAAGTGTAGAGAAGTGGACATTATCATATACTGCTGTTGAACATTATAACTTCTTTGGAAAGAGAATCACTATTATTCAATAAATTTGCAAGCTAATAATTCCAATTATTCTGCTATGAGAAATATGTCCTAGAAATATGTCTCTAGAAATATCTACATGGACACATGTTCAATATGTATTATGGTGTTACATACAAAAGCTTATTAAAGTGAAATGTATATTAAATCCCTTTTTGTACATGATTTTACCTAGTGATATCATCATAAGGAGAAATTTAAAACAAACTCAAGTTTTTGAGGTTCTTATATGAAATTAAAAATTTTTAAACAATAATATTCTCAGAATTTGCAAAATGTTGCCACTTTAATGTACATTTTGAAATGTAACAGCAAAGTCAAATATATCTGTAATGTGACCTTTTAAAGAAACATTAATACATACAATGTATGGAGTAGTGTAAAATGTTACAACAATATTACAGTTGTGTAAAATGTTGTTACAATGTTACAGTTTTCTTCTGTGGAAGAGATAAAAATTGATATCAGATATAGAGAGCTGTGCTCAGAGAGAGAGCTAATATACAAGCCACTTGATCTACTTTTAAGCAAAGAAAATGATAACATGATAGAACCTCCTAATCTGCTTTTTTTTTTCATCTTTTCATTATTCTTTTATCTGTGCTTCTCTGTTACAGTGTATATATTTTAAAATTTTTCTACTTATTTGAATTTTAATGAGATAACTATATGATAAATAACTAAAATAAATTGTGGTAACAATCAAAGATATCTCGGAGAATTCATACTTTGGAATATGATTTCCCTGTAGAAACATAAGGGAATTTAGAGATTGTTCATGAAAGTTGTTAGGAATCTTTTCTACAAAAACCTGTTCACAGAAGTATTAGTAAAAAACTTCTTGAGAATGAAAAACCAATTTGACATATAGACAAGTGAGGCATGGTGAATTCCAAACAGCCATGATCAGAAAAAACTACACCAAAGTATAAAATAGATAAGATTCCAGAAATTCAACACAAGAAGAGAATATTGAAAACTGTTAATGAAAGAAAAATTACCTATAAAAGAAAACCCATTAGAACCACAGCAGACTTCTCAACACAAACCCTTAATTCAAGCAGAAACTGGAGTGAAGTATTCCAAGCCCTAAAAGAAAGAAAGGAAAAAAAATGCAAAACTTTCCAGATTTTTGTACCCTGCAAGATTATCATTCAAAATTGGTGGAGAAATAAGATACTTCCATGATAAAGAACACCTAAAGAAGTTCCTGGCCACCAAACCAGCACTCCTAAAAATTCTAAGAACATTCTAAAAAAAGAGAACAAAGACAAAAATTCCAAGAATTCCTATAGAATGAATCCACCTGGCAAAGCAAGCAATGAAATAGAAGATAAACAAAGGGAGCCAACAACAGGAAAATAATGTAATGATAAGTCAATACCTATCAGTTAAAATCATCTGATTTGTCTCAATTCAAGAATCATAAGAAAAAATTGGCAGAATATACCAAGAAACAAAATTCAACAATATGCTGCAGAGATGAAATACATTTATCCCTAACAGAAACTCATAGACTGAAAGTTATATTGCAGCAAATGCAGAGAATCACCCATGGAGGCTAAGAGCAAGGTAAACAAGCTTTATTAGACAACATCTCATCTGTGTGGTTGGAAATGTTGACCCTGAGGGGAAAAAGTTTTGAGAGTTTTAAAGGTTAGGGTAAGGTGGATCCTGGTAACATTTACTACTTTATCATTAGACTGGAGAGCTGTTTTTGGGTAACAGACCAAATATTTTCAAAAGCAGGTTGCAAAGACTGTGGGAACAAGAATCTTGTGGCTGTATGCATCAACCAGATGTACAGATTACAATTCAGGTCAAAAGGAGTTCATATGTACAGGACAAAATGGAAGGCTGGTTACAAAATGAAGTTACATTTGCCATCACATTTAAAGGATGGAAAATAATACTCCAGGCAAGTGAAACACAGAAAAAAGAAAGAGTATGCATTTTATTTGCAGGCAAAGTAGATTTCAAACCAAGATTGATCCAAAGAGTCATAGAAGGTCACTATAGATTTGGAAATGGAACAATTTGAGAGGAAGAGATATAAATCATAAATATATATGCTCCAAATACTGGCACACACATTGATACAAAGCAAACACTAAGGAATATGAAAACTCAGATAAGCAGTAGTATGATTATAAAGGAGGATTTAAACACCCTTTTGTCAGAAATAGACAGATCAACTAGACAAAAAAATCAACAAAGAAATTTCACAGCTGAACCAAACGTTTGAAAAAATGAACTTACTAGGAATCTACAGTATTTCACCCAACGACACAATACACATTCTTCACAGCAGCATATAAGATTTTCTCCAAAAAGAACATATACTAGCTCATTGAACATGCTTAAGTAAATGCAATGGAATTGAAATTATCCCATGTATATTATCATATTATCAGATCATAATGCAATGAAATTTGAAATAAATGGCAAAAGAAACTACCAAGACTACATAAACAGATGGCATTCAATAATAACTTCTTGAACAACCAATGAGTCACAGATGAAATTAAAGAATAAATTCCACAGTTTCTACAATTAAATAGTAATGAAAATATGACATAGTGGAACTTATGGGACTCAATGAAAGCAGTCCTATTAGGGAAGTTTATAGCAGTGAATTTCCACATCAGAAAAACAGTGTGAGCTCAAATAAACTAATGTTGAATTTCAAGGTTTTAGAAAAAGAACAAGTTAAATTTAAAGTTTATACAAGGAAGGAAATTATAAAGAAATTACTGGAAATGAGAATAAGAAATCAATACAAAGAATCAATGAGTCAAAGAATTGATTTTTTGAGAAATTAAATAATATAGATAAACATTAGATAAACTTATCAAAAAAAGAAAAGATCCAAATGCATGCATTTAAGAATGAAAAGGAGAAAATCACAACAGAACTTGCAAAAATCCAGAAGATTATCAGTCCTTGGAGAATCTAAATGCTAATAAGATGGAAAATACAGAAGAAACAGATTTCTACATACATATGAATTACTAAGACTGAATTAATAATATACAAAAACTCTAAACAATCCAATATCAGCAAAGGAAATTGAAGAAGTAATTAAAAAAAAAACTGCCAACAAGGAAATATCTCAGTCCTGACAGATTCACCTCTGAATTCTACAAGAACATTAGAGAACACATAATGTCACTATTCCTCAAACTCTTTTATGAAATTAACAAAGAAGCAATACTCCAAACATTATTCCTGGAAGAAAGCATTATCTTGATACCAAAACCAGAGAAAGACACAGCCAAACAAGAGGACTAGAGGCCAATCTCTTTAATAAGCCCAAATCCAAAAGTCCTCAGTAAGATACTGACAATTTTGCAAATCATCAAAAAGATTGCACACCATAACCAAATAGGTTTATGCTAATGATGCAGCGGTGGTTCAATGTATACAAATCAATAAATATAGCACCCCACATTAAAAGAAACAGAAAAAAAATAAACAGAAAAGGCATTTGAAAAAGCCCCACAACCATGTATGAAATAAACCCTAAAGAAAATTGGAAAAGGTCTTTATCACAATGTGATAAAAGCCATCTCTGACCAAGAGTCAACATCACACTAATGGCCAAAAACTGAAATATTTCACTCTAAAATCAGGAACAAAACAGTTAGGTCCACTGTCACCAACCCTGTTCAATATAGTTCTGAAACATTAACCAGAGCAATTAGACAAGTGAAAGAAATAAAAGGAATAAGGATAGGAAAGGAAGAATTTAAATTAGCATTATTTGCAGATGATATGATACTCTACATAGAAGACCCTAAAAATTCCACCAAAAGATTCCTGCAATTAATAACCAAATTCAGCAGCATTGAAGTCAACACTAAACATCAATAGCATTCCTGTATTTAAAAAACAAACTCACTATGAGAGAAATTAGGATGACAACACCTTTCTGAAAAGCATCAAGAAAAATGAAATACAGTGGTACCATTGTTCTTGAACTTAATTAATTCCATAATTCTGTTCACAAACTGAATTGGTGGTAAGTGACGCAATTCAAATTTCCCCATAAGGTTCAACATCACCAGATGCTGAGTTCATGAATGGAAGCAAGATTTTGTGGAACTCTTCTGTTTTCATACCAAATTCTGAAAAGAAACATTTGTGAACCCAGGTATTACTGCAATCAATCTAGCCATGGAAGTGCAAGAACTTTAAAATTGAAAATTACAGTATTCTTTAAAAAGGAGATTGAAGAGGGTATCAAAAAATGGAACACTATCTACTATTCTTGGATAGGCAGAACCTACATAGTTAAATTGGCCATAATGCCAAAACTTTTATAAAGATTTAACATAAACCCAATCAAAATACAATAGCATACTTCACTGATGTAGAAAAAACAATACTAAAATTCATATGGAACCAGAAATGACCTAGGACAGCAAAAGCAATTCTTGCTAACAATGGCAAGGCAGAGGCATCAACATCACTGATTTGAAATTATACTATGAAGCTACAGTGATAAAAACAGCATGATACTTGCAACAAAACAAAACAAACAACAGACTCAAGGATCAATGGGACAGGGGCCGGGGATATAGCTCAGCAGTACGAGAACCTGTCTGGCAAACGGGAGGTCATGAGTTCAATCTCTATTACCACTCCCCCCCCCACAAACAAATGATCAATGGAACAGAATAGAAGATGCAGAAATAATTCTAAGTATACTCACCTATCTTATCTTTGACAAAGGGACCAAACACTTTTACTGGAAAAAGGATAGCCTCTTTAATAAATTGTGCTGAAAAAACTAGTTTTCCACATACCAATGATAAAACAAAGATCCATTATTTCTTACCATGCACTAAACTGAAATTGAAATGGGTCAAAAGTCTATATATTATAAAATAAACATTTAATTTACAAGAAGAAAGGATAGCTAAAGCACTTAAAGACATAGGTATAAATATTTTATGAACAAAGCCCCAGTTGCACTGGAAATATTACAAAAAATCACCAAGATTGCATCAAATTGAAAATCTTTTGTACAGCAAAAGAAACAACTAAGAGTGAAAAGACAACCAAATCAATGGAAAAATTACTAACTACTCCTCAGACAAAGGACATATCCAGAACATATAAAGATCTCTACATAATCAAACCCCTCCAAATTTAAAGACCCAATATGAAAATGGGCAGCTGAAATGAATATACACTTCTCAGATGAAGAAGCACAAACAATAAATAAATATTTGAAAAATACTCAGCATCACTGGTCATATAGAAATTCAAATTAAAACAGCACTGAGATTCCATTTCACTCCCCCCCCCCAAAAAAAAGGCTATCATCAAGAAATTAACTAATAAGAAATTCTGGGAAGGTTGTGGGGAAAAAGGAATCCTTCTCCAGTGTTGGTGGGAGTATAAATTGGTATGACTCCTATGAAAGTTAGTATGGAGATTCCTCAAAAAACTAAAAATTAAAAGTTCCATTTGACTCAGCCATTCACCTAATAGGTATCCTCCCAAAGAGTTAAAAGCATCATATCACAGTGGTATATGCATATCCATGTTTATAGCAGCACAATTTATGATAGCTAAATCTTGGAAACAAGCCATATACCCATCAAAAGATAAATGCATACAGAAAATGTGCTTTTTATATACACTGAAGTACTACACACCATAAAGAAGGGTAAACTTGAGACATTTTTAGGTAAATGGATACCACTCAAAAGTATCATTTTAAGTGAATGAATGAGACACGCAAATTTAAATACCATGTTTTTTCTTTTGTATGAGAAATCTGAAGAGTCAATAAGGATAAAAGTGAGGTATACGTATTTGGAAGGAGGAAGAACTTGTTCAAATGGAAAGGAGAAAAAGAGGAAGGAGAGAAATAAGGCAAAAGGGATTAAAAAGAAAATCTGTAGACTTGAATGGAAGCAAAGCTTTTGTAAATGGGGAGGGAAAGAAATGTCAAAGGAGGAGAAGGGAATGGGAATAAAAAGAAAAATCAAGATATACAATGTAGAGCTACAAATTCCCTATGAAGAATGTGGTCATTGTGTACAGCAAACATGTACTAATTAAAAAAAAGAGAATCTTTTCTTACTAGAGCAATTGTCTCAAGCAAACACATAACATTTACCACTGAAATGAATGTTTATTTCCAAATGGAATTAAATTTTGAAGACTGAGAATATTAACTTGTTTGGAAAACATTCATTTCAAAAGTAAACCAATATTTTGTTTGTTTCTATTTTTTATTTTTTAATTAAGATAATTACAGTCACATTAAATACATCAAATTAGTATATATTCTTGACCTATTGATATTTTATTCCAAAACTGCAAAATCATAAGATGAATAAGTCATAGTATTTCTGACAAATTTTTGTGATAAGAATTGTGTTAGACTTTCCAGACTCTCAAAGTTTCTTCAAAGTGCTTTCTTAGAGATTTATCTTCTAAATTTTTAGACGGACTGGGCTTTTCTAAAGCTAGGTATCAAGTCAAAGAGATTCTGCTGAACACAGGATATCCAATCTGTCATGGAGGCTTTGCTCCATTTCTGAGCAATCCTCTTTTTAGGTATGAGCCCTCCTGCAATTGAAAAAGATTTACAACAATGATGCAATCTGCAGTGAAATGTTATTGTAAGATTTCAGAACTACTTGTAAGTCTCATTCTTCTTGCTTCATGAATTGTAAAAATGAATTTCCATAAAAGTAAACAAAAATATATGTAGTAATATATAGTCATTATAGTGAATATTTTAAAGCTAACAAATGGGAAAGATATGGCTCATTGCTTAGGTAAGAACAGATTTGTAGTCCTGAAAGGAGATAATATTTTCCTTAAACATTGCTTGTCATTGACTTGGATTGCAAATAAATGTACATGGTTAGAGAACCACATCTATATTTAATAATACATTGATATTTATCTGCTCTGAAAATTTCAAAATAAAACACTTGGAGTTTAACAGTTTAAAATATGTGACCATCTCTTTCCAAAGCAAATAATATTTGTCTTCCCAATAAGAATAATAGCAAAATAAAACATTAGCAAAAACTTATATATTTCTTTTATAGATGTCACAAGTAAAAACGTAAATCACAATTATTTTTAAAAATGTCTTAGATGAAAAACATTTACATATTCATATCAGTAGCTGAAATATATCTCAGTACTCTGATTCAGTTTTGGTTCAAGCTATAAGCAGTAGTAGATAGAAGAATATTTGCAAACAGAGGCCTTTATCTTCAAATTTTAAGAGAACTTATAATAGAAATCATGACAATACTAAAAGCAAAAATTAGAAATGCAATAAAACACTAATACAACAATAAACAAAAATAGGAGACAACATCAGTTAAAGGACTTACATATGAAGATGTGATTTCTATGCACGGAATAACATTTTTTATTTTATTCATTTATTAACAGAGAAAGACAAGAGTTATTGTACAGAGCTATTCTTTTTAAAGCCATTTTAATTGAGGTAAAACGTACACTACTGAATTATTTTATCCTGATTCCGTGTAAACAGTTAGCCAACAATTTCCAGCTTTGCTGCACCAACTTTCATCAATGCCATCACACCTGGGCAGCAAACACATCAGAGAACACATCATGAAAATGTGCACAATCAGACTCACTAGAAAACGATATGTGCACCTACTCGGATTCTAGCAACACAGGCAGAGACAGCCCTGAGTTAGGGCCCAGTCAATGTGGCCCTCCTTGAAGCTCCCCAGTAAGAACAGAATTCCTCAAATACAGTAGCTGCTGCATGAAGGTCAGTACATGCTTGGTATTTTAAATGCAAAGGTTAAGAAATGGATGAACAATCTAAAGAATATGTAAGAAAAAAGTTAAAAATTATCTTTCAGAGAGTGGGAAAGAGTTTAACTTTGAAAATTCTAACAGTGCTACCATGATATCTGTGTTGGAAAAATTTAATGATAGACCATTAAGAGTAGATATACCAAATACATAAAATTCCATTTGCCGATTTACAAAATAAATCAAGAAATTTGAAAACTGAGTCTCTTCAAGAACAAATTCATGAAAGATGTGTTTTCATGTCAGGTACATCCTTAATGTTCAAATTTTTCACATGACTAGAATGCTGGAAAGAGAAGTAACCCAGCAGAACTGGAAGATGTACGTTGAATGAAAGATCAGAGGATATCGTATAAATCAATTTTTTTATGAAGAGAAACAATAGACAGAAAAAGTAGTAGCAGAAAACTTCACCCATTTCATTATATTGTATTTTTATTGCAAATGTATATAAAGCATTGTATATAAACCTAGCCATGTGTAAGTATTCTGACTCTGTTTAAAGACACATTAATGCTCAGAATTTATTATGACCCTCACACCCCCCCCTCAAAAAACAAAGAAACCAAAAAATAAAACCACCTACTACCTGTTATATGTTAGTTTGATTTTTATGAACTTTTTAAGTCTCACTGATCTGGTTTGCAGGCAGTGGGGTTAGAAGTCCACATTAGGCCAGCTTTCTGTAAATGAAATATAGATTGAAATCACTTTGTGTGCCCTATAATAATCTGAAAATTAAATCATATTACAAGTATCAAAAATAAATTTATTTTATGATGCACTTTGGTTGATTAACGTAAGAGATGTTACTAGTTACATCTAGACACACTTGGAATTAATAAATGGAATCCCAGTGACTATTTTTCCCTTAATTTGTGCTGTATTTTTCAGTACTTCTTATCTTTGATTGTAATATCTTAGTAATGAGTAATATTTCAAGATTTTAGCTGTTGAGAGTTTTCTAAAATATTTAAAACTTTAATTGTTTTTAAAAAACTGTCTCATTTAAAGGGCTACTGAGGTTCAGCATGGTGGTGCATGCCTGTAAACTCAGTACTTGGAGGCTGAGACAGGAGGATTACCATGAGTTTGAAGTCAGTCTAGCTTCACAGTGAGTTCAAGGCCAACCTGGACTACATAGCAAGACCCTATATCCAAAGTAAATAAATAAATAAATGACTGACTACAGATTCAGAATCATCATATAAGTTTCTACACTATGTTTTTCACAATTTTTTATTATTATCACAATTTTCTATGGAGCATTCTAGAATATGTGCATTTAAGTATCATCCAGGCATGTTGGAGCACACCTGTATTGCCAGCTATTCAGGAGGCTAAGAATAGAGGATCACTTGAACCTGTGAGTTCCCACTATCTTGATCAAGTTCTGTCAAATTTTTGTGAAAGAAAAAAAATGCCTAATTTGATACTCACTCAACATACATACAGAAACATATACACCAGACATAGAAAATTTTAAAGTTTTTCATTAAAAAGTAAATATATTCTCATCCAGGACTGATATCATTGGATTTGGTAAAGTAAGATTAAGTTAAACTATGCCTTATCATCTATCAGCGATATAATAGTGGATTACTGTGGTATCAAAGTGTGTAGGCATGTTTAAAGTGTAGTGAAATCTTTTGTGATTGCCTTTAAAAGCAATCTTGCCCATATTTGTTTTCCTTGTCATTTAAAAATCTGCAGATCGCTTTAATGCTAAGGCTGCCAATTAACTATCAATGTAGTGCACACTCCTCTTATTGTGAGAATGCAGTAAGATGGCTACACCTTTAAGGTTAATGATCTAATATGCAATTAAAAAGAGGTCACTGGAAAAGATTTTAAAGCACTATGAAGTTTTTATTTTTAATGAATGAACAATGTCAAATAAATTGCAATACTAGCAACTAAGGATATTCTAATTTATACTGCAGCTGATATTTAAGGTCAAATACATGAGAATAATTGAACAATAATGGGTCAATAATTACAATACTTAATAATCCAAATTCTGCTGAAAAATATCATGAGTTATCAACTGTGCACAGTGTCTGCTATTGTACTCAGCTTTTATTACAATGTTCTTCTGATTTAAAGTAGTGATAATACAAAAATAATACCTCAATTGTAATCGTACTGATTGTAAATAAGTTTTATCTGTAGAAAGGAAAAATTTTATTGTTGATTTATGCAACTTCAAAACACAATATGCATACATAAACACATACAACAGATACAAAAAATTTAAAAGTTCCTTTGTAAATAGGAAAATAATCTTTCCTCATCTAAGATTAATATTATTGGTATTTGTTAAGAAATCATTGAAAGAATGTTAGATTTAGAAAAAAAGTAATCAGCTAATTTTAGCATTGAACTGGAGGAGGTCCTGATAAAACTAACATACAGAAAGTTAAATTGTTTTGGACTTAATATGTGTCTGCATTAGAAGTAAATTTTGGAGGTATTACCCTTTCCATTTCTTCAGTTCCACCTAAAAAGTCATCTGATATGGTGGCTTCTTCTTTCTAATGTCTTCCACATACTCTTTCTTCTTTTCAGAACCCTTAATTCCTTCACTGTTACATGACACAAAGCAAGATCTATCCTTTAGATGGGGTTATTTCTTTTTAATCTTTAATCCCAAGTTCTAGTTCATGTTTATATCTGTCCTTCTTTTTTTGGCACCAGGGTTCAAACTCATGACCTCACACTTGCCAGGCAGGCTCTTACACCACTGAGCTAAATCCCAGACATATCCATCCTTTCTTAAAGAACTTGTATTTTTGTTATATCCTACACAGTACATTATATAAAATAGGATCAATGGTCAGCACCAGAAAGAGAAATAGGTAAATAATTCAAATCATAATACTTGCCAGTTTTATACATGGGATACTGAATTCACCTTGTTTTACTAAATGGGAACATTTGACTTTCTTCTTATAAGAAGAAAGCATGCATCTGTTGGAATTAATATGAGCACCAGAAATATAACAAAATAGATTTAGACAAAAGTCAACAAGGTCACCAGTTTAGAGAAATAAGGACATGACTCCCTTCAGTTGCCCAATTTCAGAACAAAATATTCAAACTAATACCTGATTTCACTTTGAATTTGTGCGATGTTGTTTAGTGTACATGATACGACTTTTTGCACATACGGAGAGCAATTTTGATAAAATATTAGTTCAAATATTTTATATATTAGAATGCCCAGAATAGTTTATGTGAATCAATTAGCTAAGCAAAGCATATTGAGGAAAATTTTTATTAACTTATCTGACAAAAAACTGTTAAGTTCATCGTGTTGTGATACTAAAAACATAAAATTTCCAAATCTTAATTCTCTTAAGCACAAAGTTTTCAATCTAGATATAGAGATCAGAAAGATAATTATATATTATTATGCCTTTAGGTACAGAATGCTGATATAACACACAGGCAGGTGTCAGTTCTTCTTTCTTAAATCAAAAATTAAATATTTCATTGGAATTTTAAAGTCAGAAGTTCCTAGAACTAGAACATAATCTATATATCCTTTGTTCAGTACTTTGCCTGATATTTGTATGTTTATTTTCAGTTATAGTGGAACATATGTTTGCATGTGTAAATCTTGATTCTGCATAAGGAATGGTTAGAGTCCCCAAACTAAGATTGCACTGAGGGTTTTTAAAAAATATCTACCAACATTTATCCAAGACCAGATCATTAAAGAAAGCCAGGGAATTCCCACTGTATTTATTGTTCCACTTTGTCAGCATCTCAGAAAAGCCAAACTACAAACATTTCTCCCTGCCCTTTTACACTGGGACTCTAGAGAAGGATCAAATTTCCCCCATACAATAAAAATTGAAGCCTAGATATAGAGTATATTTAAAGTGCAGTGAAATTTACACTGAACAAACAAATTTACAATGAGCAAACAAAGGTAAAAGTGAAAGACACAGTGTAGCCGGCAATAAAATGTTAATCTGAGAAAAATCTCTAATTTGATTTGGGATACTTTCTCAGTTTTGGTCCAATTTTTATTTCTTTTCTTTTCTGCTATATCAAAGGAAAGAAATCAATGAATCCAGTTCTTTCATTTTCCTTGATTCTCTGAGCATCCAGTGGACTTTTCTCATAATTTATACCAGCACGATCACTACCTAATAACTGTAATATTACTTCTTCCCATACTCAAGTCTCCATACTTACTCTGAAAAGAGAACTTAAGGAATATCAAAAAATGTTGTACAACTGTGTTTATCCAAGGTAGAAGTTTATACTGCCAGTTTAGTGTCATGAGACCTGATAGCATTACATTTCATATGTAAAAGTTAAATTCTCACTAAAGTTAAACAATGACCGGTATATAAAAGTCAAGAAGCAAAATAAACTATTGATAACATGTAAATATATCTAATTAGATTCTGTAATACAATTATACCATGATTAAAAGCTTAGATATTTTATAAATACATATATGTTCATTTTCTAGAGTGACTTAGGACCTATATTATGAAAGTTTTCAGATCTTGGAATCTTACAGATAAAGTATGTTGACTTTGGTATGTCACTGATATTTTAATTAAATTCATGTTTATGGTATTTGAAAGGTTTCTGTCCTAATATACAATACTGGACATTATAGCTGTGATCAAGCTTGACCACTACTCCCTCCCTCCCCTTCAGCCCTGATTACAACTTCCTCTTTCCCTTTCCGTGAGTGTCAAAATTCCCATCAGTCTGCTACACGTCATCAATGCTCACCCCAAGTGTCATTTCCTCCAGGTCAGGGGTTATATAACCCCTGCCTCTTCCACACCTGGCAGAGGAAATAGCTTAACCACACCAC
>RJWT010032630.1:0-14073 GCA_004365215.1 Cuniculus paca | reverse complement strand
GGGACTAGATCCGGCTTCTGAACTCTTCCTCTTGAACTCTTCTTCTCTTGCTGTCTGCTTCCTGGCTGCCATGGGCTGAGCAGCCTTCCTCCACTAGGCTCTCCCTCCATGATGTTCCTGCCTTGGAGCCAGTAAGCCACGGACTGGAACCTCGGAAACTGTGAGCCAAAATAAACCTCTCCTTTAAATTGTGTGTGTCAGGCATTTCATCCCAGCACTGGGAAAGCCCGCCCATCCAGGCAAGCTCACAGATCACAGTTTTTTGAGGCTGAAAGCCTTTAGACTAGGCACGGGTGAGGAGGGCAGCCTAGTCCCAGTGCTCACTTAAATTATTCACAGGGGGGAGCCACTTCTACCTGTCCTGTGTTCTGCCCCACCATTCCATTCCTCCCCATCCTGGGGCTCCTGAGGTGGATGCCTCTGGATGACATCAAGTCGTAAGACTCTTTGGTCTTTCTCCCTCTAATTTACCCTACATGGACTACCGGCTGCTGAGGGCCAGGCCCACTCTCAGCAAATGCACAACCTAGAGGTGCACAGCAGCCACTGTCCTGCCCATGCTAAAACTGGATGAGTAACTTACAAGCTGCTGAGTTACAATGGAATCTCCATCTCATGCAAACGATGAGCAAGGTGTCCAGGCTTTGTTCTCCCACCACCTTAGAAGACACCGTAGTGTGCTGCAGTGTCTCTGGTTGGTCAACTCCACTCAGCAGGAACATGCCAGTGCATTAGGCAGTGGGCTGAACGTGCAGGAGACAGAGATTCTGTCCTGGCTTTGTCCTGACCCTACTTCCTGAACACCTCTCCACCCAAATCTCTGCAATTACGTCACCACCCTTGCTTTATCTCATGCCTGTCAAGATTCTTCGTAGAAATGGGTGCTACATACAGCAGTTCCTGGTATCCACAGGGTGTTCCAAGACCCCTGGTGGATGCTTGAAACCATGGAGAGTACTGAGCCCTATATGTATTACATCCTTTAATACACACCTGGGATAACATCGAACATGCTCAGGTACAGTATGAGATCAACAACAATAACTAATAATAAGACAGAACAATTATAACAATATGCTGTAATAAAATTACATGAGCATAATCTCTTGCTTTCAAAATACCTTACTATATTGTGCAGTCGTTTTGGACCACATGTGATTGTGGGAATCTAAAACTGCTGGAAGTTAGACCATGGATAAGGAGGATGACTATGTAATTCCAAGGAGCCAGTAACCCACAGCCTCCAAGCTGAGATTCCTTCCTTGCTGTACTGTGCCTTCCTTACCCCCACCTTCCTAAGAGATTTAACTAATTCTCTCTGATTTAAATGAATGTTAATTAAAAAGAAATTTCCTAATTTTGTACTTATTTATATACTTCTTGCAAAAAGAAATCTTTTCTGAGTTAAATTTATGTGTGTGTGTATGTGTGTGTATGGTACTTGGATTGAACCATTCGTACTGAATTATATTGGCAGATTTTCTTTTTTTTGGTATTGGGAATTGGACTCATGACTGCATACTTGCTGATCCCCAGCGATCCCCAGGTATTTTTAAAAAAATTTAAAAAAAAATTTTTGAGACAGGGTCTTGCAGGAGTTAAACTTTTATATAAAGTGAATTATCCTAAATTAAATGGTCAATGTACTTTCAAGTGATCTTAAATAGCTTTGTTATTACATGTGTGACCGTCGTTTATAAAATACCTCTGAGAATTAAAATTGTTTCCATGCCTCAAATGATTTTCTCTTTACAGTGGACTACAGTTGAATGATTCCCTATTTACCATTAACTGGAAAGCGGATTCCTACTTACATGTCATCTGCCATCAATTGCCACGTGAGCCTTCTATTTTCTTTCCAAATTTAAGAGTGGACCTCTCTCTGACTCTCTCTGTCTCATCTCTCTGCCTCCTCTCTCTGTCTCTCTTTGACTCTCCTTTTTTCTTTTTTTGAGTTGGAGACTCATACTATTTCCCACACTGGCCTTGAACTCCTGGGCCCAAGGGATCCTCGTGCCTCAGCCTTCCCAGTAACTGAGACTACTGGCACACGCCACTGAAGCCAGCTCTGGTCTTGTCTTTTCTCAAAGAAACAAACAAATACACCAAAGCTTTCCTTTTTTTGCACAAAAAGACAAAAACGGAAACAAAAAAGCCCCTAAACAAATGGTCCCTCAGTTTTATCCTTGGGAAAAGATGACTGCTAGAGGATGGAACAGTCAGATGCCTTGAATACATGCAGAGCAGGGAGTCCATCTGCGCATCACAGCACCTCCCCAGAGAGGTGACAAAACCCTTGTCTGTTTTGCAGGTCTGACTCCTCGAGGATTAGTTCTGCTGTGCAGAGCTAATGAGCCTGCTGCCGGCTGCAGAACACCAAGGTCACCACTTTCATTAGCATTTACAACCGCTTATTGTTTTTGGAGCCCAGATTCTATAGTCTGGGACTCTGGAGCTGTGTCTGCATTTCAGGACAAGGCAAAGAATTAACTGCGGTTTTCTGCAGCTCAGCACCAGAGGGAGGTAACTACAGTGTGAGTCAGAAGGAAAGAGGAACCGCGAAGGTACTTTGTGGAGATGGTGGCTAAGGTGTCCTCCCTCCTGAGGCTGGAAGGGATGGGGTTTTCTAACAGCTGCCCTGGATGGACACCTTACTTCATTTTCTGTTGCTATAACAAAATATTGGGTGCTGGGTACTATCTAAAGAAAAGAGGTTTTAAAGCTCAGTTTCAGTGCTACTTACTATAGCTCCAAATATAACAATTTAACCCAGATCCTTCCAGTTCCAGTGCCACACATGCTCCTTGATGACTTCATCAATACTTATGACTTCAGTTAACATCAGCATGCTAATGACTCCAAAATCTGAGCCTCCAGTCATATTTCTGAGTTTCAGATCCTCTTTCTGATGGCCTTCTTGTTCTTGGGTACACCAGTAAGCTTAAAGGGTCCCAAGTGAATTCATTCTTCTCCCCTAGACACTCCTCCCCGAGTAGCTTTGCAACTCGCCCTCAGTGAGCAGCCCAAGCAGGAGGTGGAATCATTCTCTCCTAACTTCAGTCTCAACAGCTGCCTTAGTTTATTTTCTGCTGCTCTAAAAAATAGCACACACTGGGTAATTTATAAAGAACAGAAGCGCACGTAGCTCGTGGTTCTGGAGCGTAGTGCCAGCAGCTGTTCAGCTTATGCTCAGCACCTGGCGAGGACCCTCTTGCTGGGCTGTGCCACCATCAGTGGCATCACAATCAGTGACAGAGCAATGTGCTAACTTGGATCTCTCTTCTGAAAAAGCCACCAGTGCTGTCATGGGAACTCACTCTCATGACCTCATCTAGTTCTGATGACCCCCCCCCCCAAGGCGCCACCTCCAAATCCATTAGTATGACTTGGAGGATTTAGTTTCAACATGAGTTTTGGGGAGAACCGACATCCAGACCACAGCAATGGCCAAGCAACCACCAAGCCTGACATCTGAACCCTCTCTCGGTCTATCTACCACCATGACCTTGGGAAAGTGGGCCACCAGCACCTCTCCAGGCGGCTCTCAGTCTACCTACTCTAGTCTTCCTCAGCCAATGAATCAAGGCCAATAAGGCCACGCACTTCCTGCTTGAAAACTGAGCTTCCCTTTCCAGTGTCCACAAGACAGACAGTCAAAGCACTCAATGTCCTGTAAGATTCCTCATGATCTTCCTGTGTATGAAGAACCTCTCCCATTCTGTTTCACACATAACCCTCGCCCCTGGGCTCTTTCCAGACCTACTTGCCTTTCCTTACGGGTGTGACAATCTTTCTTTCCCCCTTCGTCTGGATAACTGATAGTAACCCCTCACATCACAACTTAATCCTTAAATATCACTCTTGTGTTCTCCAAACTCTTAAGGTGCCTTGACAGCATGTAGCACCTCCTAGGTCCTCCCTGGACCCCAAGGCTTTTGCTGTCTGAGGCAGGGGTCACCTCTGTCTCATTCATTACCAGAGCTCACAGATGCCTAGAATGCTCTGGGCCACTTTGACATTTGCAATAATTTCTGAATAAAGAACTCATTCGTTCACCCTGGCATCTATGAAGCCTGGCAGAGCCTGGTAACTAGAGATACTTAATGTCCGTGAAATAACTAAGTAGGTGCTGCTCCATGCTATTCCTTTTCCTCCTTTGCAGCTTTTCTCCCAGGCAAACAAATGCATTTTCCACTAGAAATAAAACAGAATAAAACAACAACCACAGAACCTATGTCCCTAGCCCCACCCTCTCCCCACTCCTATCACCTGCCTGCTGTTGGCTGCTAGACTTTCAGAAAGGACCATCCAGACTCGAGGCCTTCAAACACATCACAGTCTGACTTCTGTCCACACCTCTCTACTGCACAGGTTCTCAACTGGGGGTGGTTTCTTTCCCAGAGAACTTGTGATGAAGCCCGGAATCACTTTCATTCGGTATGATTGGCAGGAGCTACTGGTATCCAGTGGGTGGAGGCCAGGGATGCCACTCAGCCTTGCCAATGCATAGGACAGACCCATACCACCAAGGAGCATCCAGCCCAAATGATCAAGAGTGCCACGGCTGAGAAACCCTACCTCACTGAATCAGTTCTTGTTAAGTTCATCAGTGAGTCAGTTGGCTAATCTAGTGGCCTTGATAGAGCCCTCATCTGATCATATGACACCTTTGACTAATAACTACTTCTTGAATTCCTTTCTTTCCTAGGTGTGCAGAAATCTCACATTTCCTTTTATTATTATTACTATTATTATTATTATTATTATGGCATTGGAGATTTTACACTGAGCATTTACATTGAGCTACATCCAGCCCCTGTTTTACTTTTTTGTTTTGAGATAGGGTCTCACTAAGTCACTTAGTTGCCCAGGCTGGGCTTGAACTTGTCATCCTCCTACTTCAGCCTCCCAGAGACATTCTAGGCATTTGCTACCACACTCAACTTTCACCTCTTCCTCTTACATCTCCTAGTTCCTGCTCCTAATCAAGTCTCAAGTATGATGAGATCTCACAGGTGCTCCCTTCTTCAGGTGACCTTAGGGACAGTAGTATGCATGCCAGTGGTCAGCATGGTCCACTACCTAACAGATGTGGACTTTGGATTGGCTCCTCCCTAAGCCTCAGTCTCTTCCTCTCTTTGGGATGGAACAAAAGGAGCCTGGAATTCCCAAAGTTGATCAGACTCCTGGAATTTAGTGCTGAGAATGGGCTGAGGAGGAAAGAGGTGGGGAAGGTTGTCACTTGACTGCTTCCTTCCTGTGCTAACAGCCTTCTGTAGTCTGAGAATAGCATTGCACACTAAGAATGCTCTAACTTGCTCCATCTCATACCTCTGACCCGAGTGTAACGTGTTCCCAACACGTGAGTGCCTTCACTCCCCCATTCATGGTCACACATCTGTGGCTGAGGGACACCAATGCCTGATTCCCCCAGGCAGCATGAGGAGCTCCCTCTGCTGTGTCCTGCTTCTCGACAGTGGCCTTCTCCACTGAGTCAGTGATACCCAGTTACAGAAAAGTCTTCCCAACTGCACTGCGACTGCCACAAAGGCACAAATTACATCCTTGTTTTGCCTCTGTACCCTCGCACTTAGTATAGTGCCTGGCATGCAGTAGGGATTCAAACGATTTGTGATGGTCAGATAAATTCCTAACATTTAGCTAGACCCTGGGGGTTGAGGCCATGGTTAGGATGGAGGACTCTGGGCTAGAACTGAGAGTCTTGCAGTAGATGGGGCTTCTTGGGGAAGGCTCAGTTAATACATCAGGATGGCACCCTTTTGCTTCTCCGCTGAAAAATAAGCAGAACAACTCAGTCCTGTTGATCCACACACTCCACTGTCCAGAAATTTCAGTCAGTAATTTCCAGTTTTCTCCCTCATTGTGTTTCCCCTAAAGCTACGAACAAGCAGCTTGCTTCCCAGAGAGAGCACAGAGAGGGGAAGATGGGTGGGGTCCCTGAGTACCACATCCAGGCCTCCACCACCACTAAGCAGAAGGCCAGCTGGGTACATCCCATCACTTTACCTCTCCATGCTGTGTCTCTCTGCGACAAATGGCCCTAATGGTGTTAAGGCCACATGCTATGTGAGAGTATTGGGAGGACCCAGGGAGAAAGCGATATGAAAGTCCCCTTTAAAAATAGGTATAGAGCATGAAGTATTTTTGGAAATTTGAAAAAGGTCCCTTACCTCCCAAAGATAAATAGGTTACACTTAAGAGAATATTTTTGGCTGTATTTTCTAGAGGTCATGGTCTCAACACAAGGCCCTATGGCTAAGATAAAGAATGGTGAGATAATAACTAGAGAAAGCCCTGAAATAATCCAGGTCATGCTGAGTGGAAATCAATTTTGAAATAAGACTAAGACTGTGTGTATTCCTAGGTACTGAAGCCATGAAAAACAAAACCATTTGAAACCTAAACTGGGTGTGTGATGCACACCTACAATCCTAGCACTCTGGAGGTTGAGGCAGGAGGATCACAAGTTCGAAGCCAGCCTGGGCTACATAGGGAGTTCCAGGCCAGCCTGGACAACAGAATGTGACCCTTTCTCATTAAAAAAAAAATCTACAGAGTGAATACTTTCTAACAATATCATTAGGACTACTGCACATCAGCCTGTCATCAGCATTCAGGGGACGTTCACTTTGGAGAAGGATCTGAGTGTTACAGTGGGAATTAAACGTTAATAAAGTCAACCAAAGACAAAGCTCTTTTTACATGAACAATCAATCAACACAAATGCCAAAACAAAGTGAGGCTAAAAGCTAAATGAAAGAGGAATGAAAAAGTAATTCCCAGCGTGCTACCATTTTCAAGTGATGGATGAGATCTGATCGTCCACCGATCCACCCACCCACCAATCGTGTCCCATGTGGGAGACCAACCTAAGCCTTTCTGGAAGGCTGTGTGCAAGAACAGTATCAGCCCGAATGACTGCACAGGGATCATTTAACAAAGGCCTTCCTCAGATATATACTGCATTTTACCCTTTATTAACCTTTTCCCAAACATTAAAAGCTGAAATTTAGACTTCTTCTTTCCCTTCATTTCCAATAGATAGCTCCACTGGATACCCATGGTAAAAGTTAACATTCTCTCTAGGAGCACCAACTATTTTTTTTTAAAATAACTTCCTATATCAGTGTCTGCAACAACTTTAAAATGATCTGGTGAGAGGTCCAGGGAAAAATTGTGACTGGGGCAAAACCAACACCTTGGTAATGGCCCTAATCATCACCTTCATCAGAACAACAACAAAAAAATCCTCAAGTTTTAGCTTGCTCCTCCTTGGCATCCTTCCTACAGAATTTTTTCTATTGTCCTTGCCTCTGTTATTTCCCAGGGTTTCTGGGCTGATGATTCTCAATCCTATAGCACACGAAAATAACCAGAATTATCTTAAACATATGCATGGGTGGGCCACCTTCCTGGTCAGTTAAATCAGAATATTGAAGGGGAGACGTCAAATCATTATTCTTTATGGTGCTGAGGATGGAACCCAGGACCGCGTGCATGCTAAGCACATGCTCTACCACTCTGCCACACAGATATTTATGAAAGCTGCCCAAGTAATTCAAGTGCTTCTCACAGTGTGTTCCACGGCCAGCAGCAGCAGCAGCAGTAGCACCTTGGAACCACGAACTGTACAAATTCCTGGGGTCAGAACCTGGGAGGTGGCCCAGCAGGTAGCGCTGTTGTAATAAACTTTCCAGGAGATCAGAGTGTCTGTGAAGTTTGAGAACAGTGGCCTGGATGGTATAAAATGTAGGAGGAGGCTATTTCAATAAGTGGGTGGAAAGAGGTAAGTGGATAATTTTAGAGAGCATGCGGGGATTTGAGGAGAGCTTGTGTATCCTGAGAGGGGCTGAGTCATTATTAATTCTGCTGTGGTGACATCAGGGGCAATCAGGGCAGAAATAGAATGGGCAAAGTGTTGGCCATTACGGGGGAAAAATGAGATTTTTTTTTTATCACCATTTTGTTTTTGAGACAGGGTCTTGCTGTGTAGCCCAGGCTGGCCTTGAACCCTCATTCCCCTGCCTCAGGTTACAGGTGGGTGTTGGAATTACAGGTGTGTGCCACTATGCCTGGCATGAGATAGACTTCCTGTTCCATGGAAACAAAAAGTTCCTGAAGGACTTAGGAGCCATACTTTGGACCAACGGGTTTAACATTTATTTAGTATTTAATATTCATTTTATATCAACTTAAACTTATTCAATTAAAAATAATTTTATTGAAATCAGTATGACTCAAGATTATCGAATATTTTCTAGTTAAGTTCCCGGATACATAGGAATAAAAAGATGACACTGAGATGTAATAAAACTTTGTGAAGTCACAGATGTGGGAATTTTCTGGCCTTGGGAACTGCTGTGAGTCTCAGTTTAGAACTTACCTTCTCTCTTACTCTGTTGGATAGGAGAATCTCATGTATCTATAACTTCTTCAAAAAAAAATAGGTGAGAAGGCCATTGCTTCCTTGGTTCTTATGAATGATTCAACTGACCATAACTATGTGCATCACCTTGATAAATATCTTCATTACATTTGTCAGCCCGGGTTGTCTGACGCAGGCTGCTGGGAGTTATGTGTTAAGAAGGATTCTGAAGCCTGGCCCACATCTTTGCAATTAATCTTGGAGTACGTGAACCCTCCCCCAGTTATATAGTAAGCGAACCATCTATTTTCTGCCGGGACCATGAGTAGGAGGGAGATCATAGCAGGGAGTCTTCCTTTCCACTGAAGGTACTCAGGTCTGAGACCCTGAGGACCACCAGAAGAGGAAGGACACTCTTGCTTTCATAGTCAGAGAACTGCGTCTATCCTGGTGATCGGCAGCACTACAGAGAACAGCAATTGGATTAGGTGATCTTTGCGTCTTTGTGTCATAAGGGTAGAGACTTAGTTTGAGCACAATACTCAAATCCAGCGAGCTAAGATAAAAAATATCCAGACGATTTACACAGAGCATCCTCTAGGTCACACAAATACTGTATATGACTTCTAATCTTTGCGGTTTATGCCAGTTATTTCTGGGAGTCCAACCTTGGTTTTGCATATGTGCCTCAGAGCAAGTCCTGCCACTATCAAATGGCATCGGCCATTTCTTTCTTTTCTTTCTGTTTCAGCCCTTTCAGTGAGGATCCCTGATAACACCTAATCACTACAGTGTGAACAGCTGTGAGGGCACAGATTTGCTTATCGGTGAAGGTGACCTCCTCAGGAAAGTAGCCCTCTGGGATACCCAGGCGAGATATATATATATATATATATATATATATATATATATATAAAATACTATACTATATAATATATACTATGACATATATATAATATAAAATACTATACTATATAATATATACTATGACATATATATATATATAATATATATGATAAAACAAAAAGACCCTGCTCCCCAAGCATTTTTTTATAGCAACATGATAAATTTCAGAACTGCCTAACCAATCTGGATTTGCATTTTTGCCTTCTTTGAAAATGTCTTCCTTAACTGTAAGGAGAGCTAGAGAAGTAAAGTTTTAAAATGGAATGGGCTTATTTACTTAAAACTGGAAAGGATCTATTTATAATGGAAAGGGAAAGAGGAAAAAGAATGAAAAGGGGGTGTGGGCATAGCGGTGCACACCTGTAATCCCTGCACTACAGGAGGCTAAGGCGGGACCATTGCAAATTTGAGCCTAGGCGGGGCAATAAATAAATAAATAAATAGGCAGGCCCAGTGATGTAGCTTGGTGTAAAGGCACTGCGGTCAGTCACCAATATCAAAAGGGAAAAAGAAAGAAAGATTGGAGTGTGATATAGAAGTTTCAGATAGACTATATTCTGATTATATTGTCTCCAATTTCTCCAGTTTATCCATTCAATGGCTTGAGAAATTCCCTGAGAGTAGAAATAATCATTTGTCAAATGGGAAAGCCCAAGAGGGACTGAATTCAAAGCATGTGTCTGTCATAGGTCGGCAGCCTGGTAAACATTAGTCCCCATTCTCTTCCCTCTCACACAGTTTTGTGTTCCCTTGCATTCTGCTCACACCAAATACAGCACACTCCTACCCTGTAACTCCTTCCTTGCTGTCCCACATGCCTGACGGGGAGGCCAGATGGAAATCAAAGACCACAGCCGCAAACAGGTTGCAGCTTCTCCATGCTGAAAAGTCCCAGTAGGAGTAAGGAAAACTTGGGCCGATTCCATTAGCAATCCTGTGACCGTGATGCCCCTCACAGGAAGCAGCCAAGCCAGCTCCTGAGGTGTGACAGGAAACAACACCTCCTTCCTGAGGCGACTGGGGACGGTGTCCGAGGAGCATCGCTCCATGGCCCATGTCCTGTTGAAGTGGCTCTAATAAAAGGGCACTGCAAGGTTGAGCATGCAGATGAGCAACGTCCTACACACAGCAGATGGAACACTTGGCCAGTCAGGGCCTGAAAGGCAACCTTCCCAGCTGGCCACCGTTCAACGGAAAAACACAGGGCCTGGGACAGAGGCAATGAACCACAGATAGTCCTCAGTGTGTGGGTGATACACGTATGTGTGAGTGTCAAACATAAAATTTTTTCTACCTCCGAGATATGTAGAGGCTTTGTCATCTTTCATTACCATAGTTTTACACATCCCAAGCATATTCTACGCTTTTGAAAGTGGGTGCAGAAATGTCAGTATAATATCTCTTCAGACCCGTGTGACCCCAATTTCCCTGTCACCTCTCCCGAAGGGAGAGTTTGTGTCCAATAGAGTATTTCACCTTTCCTGAGTGGTGGTGTTCCCTGCAGCCCCACCTTTCTGGCAGGGCTTGGAATCTAGCTTTAGCTATAAAACCAGGATGGCCCTTGGACTCCTGTTTATATTTATTTTCAAGATGAGTCTGCCTGGTGTGCCTTGTGCCTTCCTTTCTTAAGACAGTACACATGTGCCATGACAGATTCCCTCTTCCGGCCCATCTGTGAATCCAGTTCCTTCCTAGCTGGCCAACAGCTGAGCTAGTGTTGATGGTACCCAGTTGTCCTGAAGTAGTTTTTCTAATTACTCAGGAAATAAATTAAATTTTAAAAACTGGACTGTATCCCCAGGATGATTGGAATGCTCTGAGATGCTCCACTGGTGGATCTGGACTAACTAGTCAAGGTAAATGGAATCATTTTGATGATTACAGAAAAGAACACAAAGAAAAACCATGTGTAAGCAAATGTGTTTCCTAAATGGATCCAGAATCAACACTTGAAAGCAAGGCCATTTCTTCTCAGTGTTGTCAGTCTAGGTCCTTAAATAGGTCATCTCTTTCTCCCTCAAAGGAAATATCTCCTCGCAGTAAATATTTCAGGCCTATTGAACTGGATCATCTTTACCATTAGAGTGTGAAAGGCACCATGGACGGAACAGAAATGAATGTAACTGTGTTTCAATAAAACTTTATTGGCAAGACTTGTGGAGGCCTGGATCTGCCTCCAGCCCCCTATCAGAGTGTCACCAAAGAAGTCTCTTTCCGTGACGTATTAGCCGGCGGCGTGGAACCACAAATACTGAGAGCTCAGTAGATGCAAATTATTTTAGTTCCCCAATGCAAAATGAAATGGGTGACTTTTTTAAATAGCCATGCTCGGTAGTTCTTAGCCCTGATCAGGAACATAATTTATTGGGTCCTTCATATTAACCTGAAAAACAAAAAACCCAAAAAACCAAAACCAAAACAAAAAATGGAGCACGGCCAAATGTTACAACCAACAATGCTATTTGGCCAAAATCAGCCAAGCAAAGCTTTAACAATGATCAGTTACGGGTTATGGAAGACAATGCCGATGGAAGGCTTCACTTAGCTTTTCCTTTTCCTCATTATCATCATGAATAAATATCCGGAAAATGCCACGTCTTTCATGTGACAGCTTTTGTTGCTCGGCAAGCTGTTTTGATAACTGAGTGGCTTTCCTACTCCTCCCCATGACTGCTAGCCTCTGTCCTTTGGCCCTCCCCGGCCCTATAAGGATGATTTATTTCCCCTAAGAGGGTCCTTGGGGCTCTGCTATCACCTCATGAGAATGACCATTGTACACAGAACAGATCAGATTTCCCCCAAAATTTGGTGTACATGTCCAACGAGCCATTTGCAAACCATGGAGAGTTTTAATGTTCAAAAAATGTTCTGTCCCATTCCACAAATTCACAAATTCCTCAGAATATGTTAGTAACCAGTTAGACGCATAATACCTGGCGTCAGCTTATGATACATTCTCACTGATTTCTCCGGGAACGAAGCTGACGTTACACGTGGTTCTTTGTTTGACTGCTTCGGTTTGGTTTGCAGTGAAAGGCCTTATTTCCTTTCTGTTTGGACGAAGTTCACGCCGCTACCGCTCCCTGGTGGGATGCGCCTGATCCTCCACACAGGCTCTGAGAATCCGATTTCACAGGCTGGGGCCCCTCGGGGCTCTGCTGATTAAGGACTGTGAAGACACAGGGCAGCTTGACTGAGCTCCAAGCCCGAGGGAGCAGGGTCAGGCTGGTGGGGCAGGAGCTCCCGAGAGGCCTCACTGTGAGGATGGGCTTCAGTGAGAAGCTGCCCCGGGTTTGCACAAACGTGACAGCGGTGCAGCCGAGCTGTGCAGGCACGTGGGGGGAGGGCTTCCCGGGGAGAGTGGCCGGGATTCTGGGGCAGACAGTGCAGGTCGCAGGGTCATCAGTTCAATCGAATTCGTGTAGGGCAGCAACACGCAAGGCCATCTTCATGCACGGGAAGGCGTAATTACTCATCCTGGCATCTTCTCAGAAGCCACAATATGAAGATGAGCAAAATAAGGGAAATCAGAACAGTCCAAAGGAGGCTGGGATTCACTGCGGGCAAAGCTTCTCATACGCTGCCGATTACCTGCCAGCACCCGCTGTTTATCTGTCCGCTTGATTCTTTTCGCAGCAACTAAAAAGGCTGCCCATTGTGAAAAACGATTGTTTTATGATTCAATGGGCACAGAACATCAAATTTTCATGATCGCACTTCCTAAAATAGAAGTGTATTCACTTATGTTTCAAAGGAATTGCTTTTAGAATCACAGGAAAAGCGATTTTCCAGAGTTTGCATCCTTGGATGGTTTTCCCCTGCTTACATTCTATCTGAAAATGACTACTTAGTTAGGCACATATATATAATGTATAATTATATATATATATAATTTTTGAGACTATTATAACAATCTTGGCATTTCTAAGAGGAGATGAATATAATGAAGATAAATAAGATGAATTACTCCTATTAGTATTTTGCATGAGATTTGAGGTATTTTGCCAGTAAATAAAAATGTACAGGGCCATGTGAGAAACCAGCTTACTGAAAATTTTCAATTGTAGTTCAGTTTCGCTATTTAAATATTCAGGGTCATGCGAGAATTTTGTATAGGACCTGCGAGGAAGATCAAACCCGAAGCCAGACTTGATAAGAAGGGACAAAGGGCACCATACACCATGGACATTACTCTGGAGGCTGAAAATGCCAATTTTCTCATTGAAACAAAACCCCTACCCCCATGGTGGTACTGAGGATTGAACCCAGGGCCTGGCACATGACAAGCAAGTGCTCTGCCACTGAACTACATTCCTGGCCTTTTTATTTTGTGAGACAGCGTCCCTTTAAGTTGCCCAGGCTGGCCTGAAACTAGTGATCCTCTTGCCTCAGCCTCCAGAATAGCTGGGGTTGTGCTACCTTACCCAGCAAGAGTTCTTAAATGTAAATAGTTACGAGCTTCACTGTTAATTAAGAGGTAGAATCATTACAAAGGGACAACTTCAAACAAAGGTACCAGGTAAAGAAACCTTCGAAGAGCCAAGTGTGGTGGCATACTCCTGGAATCCCAGCCTTCTAGGAGGCTGAGGCAGGAGGATGACAAACTCAAGTTTTGTCTGGGCAACTTAGCAAGACCCTGTCTCAAAAAATAAAAAGGGTTGGGGATGTAGCTCATTGTGAAAACTCTGTCCAATCTCCAATATACCCCGCCTTTCCCAAATGAATCCTCCAGAGCTCCTATTCCATCTTCAAAATTATCATTATCACCACCATCATCATTT
>RJWT010032629.1:0-14073 GCA_004365215.1 Cuniculus paca | reverse complement strand
TGTAAGTGTGTGTACACATGTAGGATTTAAGTATTTGGGAATGCGTGCAGTTCTGCATGCATGAATGTACAAATACAAATGTACACGGGTTATTTCCACACGCTCGAGTGCATTTATTTTTGGTGCATTTATACATGCACACATGATGTGCAGATGTGCGCAGGTGAGGTGTTACACATTCGTGTGGACCTGCCTGGAGGTGCGTGTGTGTTTATGTGTGATGCACATGAGTATATATGCAAACATGTGTGGTTCTACCTGCTTATACATTTTCGGACGGGTAGATAAGATATGCTGGGTATGCATTTGTATGTGCTCACACTTGCACGTAGTGTGGTGTGCATGATGCCCACGTGTGTGCATATGCAATGCGTATGGCGAGTATGTACATATATAAGTGTGTATGGTTCCGCATATGTGTTCACGCACAGTGCATTCGTATGCATGTATGATGTGTGTGGTATGCATCCATGCTATGTGACATTTTGAGAGCTAGTGATGGGTATATACGCACATGTGTGTGCATGTATGCGTGAGAAGTTATGCATGCCTGTGTAGTCATAGGTAGTTATGTATGCATGGATGTGGAAATAATAACAGGAGGGATTGGAATTATTAAAATTTAGACTCTCAGAAGAGGCACCTGTGGTTCAGATGTCTGCGGAGGAGCCTCCATTTGGCTGGTACTGATGTCTCTGAGCATGATGCAGGTGTTTCATTGGCTGAGGACCTAAAATGTGGGAAAGGGGGCACTCCTAGCTGGTGCTGGTGTCTCTCAGAAAGCATAGTCAGACTTCTACAAGAACTGAGAAAACTGCTAACAGGGTTGGCCCACTGCTTCCAGAGGAACCTACAGCTGCGGGGTGAAGAGGCATCACTGGGATACTGCTTTCAGGAGCCTTAGCAGACAACAGGAAAGAGCCCGTCTCTTCTTCCTTCTCAGCCTGACTCTAGGGACCCTATGACAGAGCCTATCAAGGGAGCCACAAATGTGCTTTGCAGACTCCTGGCCCCTGCGTCACAGATAAAGCCCAAAAGGACAGATTTGGAACCGAAAGACAAACATTATACCTGTCATAGTCCCTGCTGTGGCCACTCGGCACTGTCATACATATTTGTGTTTCCATGCACTAGCGGGATGACTGTATGTCTCTGTCTACCTCGGTTCTTTATCAGAAACAAAGCCATGTTCCCTTCTCCCCAAGTGAGAAGACGGTATATCCATCTCTGGAAGGTCAGGACAGGGGGTCCTTGTGGGAACATGGAAGAGTCTAGACTGACCTTCCTGACTCAAGTCCCGCAGAGAGGGTGCGCAGGACCCTGTGGTTAGCACATAAAGGGGCGACTCATGCCCTGGAGCAGAACACTGACTGTGTACCTCAGAGCCATACCCCTGGACGCTCAAGGTGACTAGTGTTCTGGGACTCACAGATTTCGTCCAGCCATTTCACCATGTGTCCCTCAGGTTTGTCACTGGTCAAAAAGACTACCCACCTGCAGTGAGAGCCCTAAGGACTGCGTCAGCCTGCAAGAGCAGCCTGTGGACAGCGGGATGGCTGTTCCAAGGCCAGACTTCTTGTCCACTCTCCACTGCTGATGGCTCATGCCCTGACCCCAGGGCTGCAACTCGGACTAGACTTGGGAAATATGTCTGTGGGTCCCAGGGGCATGACCCACCCTAGCCTGGTGGGAGAAAGTCTTAGGGCTATTGACCTCTTCTCAGTGGGTGGAGAAGGGCCTCCCAATGGCATGCTAAGAGCTGGGGTCCAGACTCAAAATGGCCCACAGAGGGCAGAAGAGGGACTCCTCTCACCATTTCCTACCTCAGTCCCTGCCTGTGCCCAGCCTCATTCTAATACACCCCTCATGGTGCAGGGTCAGATCACTTCCACCAGGATGATTGATTTCTTAGAGATACTCCAGGGACTTACCATGCTTACCCAAGGAAGATGTGACTGAGGCTGGAACATCAGGTGTTTGCAAAGCTGCCATGTACAGTTGTGTAGGCTGTGTACTGCCAAAAGGCTCCTGGCTAAGGGGCAGTGGGGGTGGATCCATTCTGAATTCATAGACAAGCATTACATGCATGAGTGCTAGCGCTGGGCGTGCAGGTACACAGGAAAAAGGAAGTTGCCAGAGTAACTTTGGTGTGGTAAAGCTCCACAGGACCTAGGAGGAACAGACCATCTCTGAGCAGGAATGATTCACAGCTGTTGTCCACTCCAACCATCTACCTGCCCTTGCCACCAGTGAGACCAGAGGGGTAAAGAATGAAGTTCCGGCCTTTGAGATCTGGGGGCAGAATGAGACCAGCTCCCGGCTGGGAGATTGGCTCACTCCCTCAGCCCTCAGAGGAACCTCAGCTCATAAGGGAGAAAGCCTTGCTCATCTTCTACAGGACACAGGCAGGCTTAGTGGTCCAACCCAGTCACCTCTCAGTGCCTCAGTTTCTGCTTCTGGAAAATGGGGATAATAACCACTCCTCCAGAAGCCAAGCAGGCTCTAACCACTGTGCAATGTGCCTGACTCATGGAGGAGCACAGGGGAGGCTCCTAGCCTGGAGTCTAGCACAGGGAGGCCTCAGTAACTACAGTTATTAGTATAGTTGGGGGATTAGGACAGGGCCAAAGTCACCTCTTGAGACCCCAGGAAGCCCGTGGTGGGAGGGCAATGGTCAGAGCCCAGCTCCACCTTATTCTGATGCTGCCCCTGGGTCTGCTGGAACTCCAGACCCAAGCTTCCAGCTGTCAGACCTGAAGGGCAGGATCTGCTTCACCCTGGGCAGCCAGGGATGGGCTCCCTGTAAGCAGCTTTAGAGAGAGGTGGTGAGAGATCTAAGGCACAGAAACCTGTGTTGTCACCCCTGTTTGCAGGCGGTGATAAGCAGCCAAGGCTCTCAGCTGGGCGATGTACAGAAATGGCTCACTGGCAGCCAGGCACTCGGGCACTTAGCAAAAACTCCTAAACCCTGGGCCTCTGCCACCCAGGGTAAGCAACTGCAGTGAGCTTTGCCTCTGATGAGTGGCAAGGCCTGGCATTGGTGTGGCCACCATGAGCCAGAGGCTACAGGCTCTGTGCTCCTAAGCCTTTGAGCTCACTCAGAGCGGCAGTGTGTCCCATGCGAAGGGCTCACGGTATGAGGTGTGGTCTCACCTCCCCCCAGGAGAAGGCAGAGAAAAGATGGGCCGAGGCCCTTATCTGGGGGGTGTTCCTTGGAGCTTGGTGAGTGATAAGGACGGGGGACAGGGAGGTAGGAACCTGGAGAAGACAGGCAGCACCTTGAGGGCTCCTGCAGGAGCAGAGAGCGAGTGCCCCCAGGACCTTCCTGGGACTGCAACACACACCTGGAATCAGTTTCCTCCTAGGCTGAGCAGGGAAGCTGCAGAGTTCAGCATCGATGTTCACGGCTCATGCAGGCGGAGCTGCCTCGGCACTTGCTGCCTGTCCTGACTGTGGTCTAACCATGTGCCTCAAGCCGGGAAGTTGCTCTGGAGCAGAGAGAACCTCTACATCGACAGAGAGGATGAGGAAGTCTGCAGGGGCCTTCAGGCGGGCTAGGGACAGGACTGGGACGCAGAGTCCGGAGACCAGGAGGGCTTCGTATGTGTCCCTATAGCTGTCACCTGCCTTCCTCATCCTTTCTTCCTTCTTGCTTTGCCCTTTCATCCCTGCCTTCCCTCCTTTTTCATCCTTTCTCTTTCCTCTTTCCTCCCTTCCTTCTTGGTTTCCTTCTTCAAAGATTCTCCGTACATCTGCAACTTGCCAGGCCTTCTGCTAGCAGCCGGGAGTCGCAGAATCAAAGCCGTCTCTGCCCTTAGCCCTGGTAGAAACAGCAGAGACTGCCCGTCTCCCCAGAGGGGGAGAAGACACCCAAAGCAGCTAATAAATGGTTTCAAGTGGTTTCTCTTCAGGCACTTTTATTTTTAAAAGCTGGGCCCAGGGGCTGAGCAGGGCCGGCAATTAGAGGCTGAGCTGGCTCATCAGAGCAAAGGGGATGTGAGGAACCTGAACACCTTAGAAAAAGTAAACTTATTAAGCAGAGGAGGATCTTTCAGAGTATGAAATTTACAAAAGCTCCACGCCAAGTAACACTAATGACAGGCCACTTTCTTGATGTTTAATTCAAACACAGAGGCGAACGCAAGTGCTCTTCCCTCAGAGCGGGAAGGGGGTGGGAGGTATCCTTCCTAATAATTTACTTAAGTTGAATTTTATATGGGAAATTAATTTCCCGGGGAAAAAAGCAAGACATGGCTCCAGAAGTAGGAAGTCACCTCTGTCTTCACAGGGACAGCACAGCTGTCTTTCTTCCCATGCCAGAAAATCCCCCTGGGTGGGTGTAGGATGCTGAGGCACGGAGGGATGTACATGGCTGTATTTTGGGGTCTTTGGAGTTCCACTGATTTCTGTCTCCCTGTATACCAAGTCACACCGATTCAGCGGCTTGGCACCACATGGACCGAGCATCTCACGGTCCCCGTGACTCAAATCTGGCCCCTCCGCTTCTGCTGCTTGGGCCTCACAAGACTATCAACTCGGAGAGCAGGGTTGAGACTCCTGTGATCCCCAAGGCCCTATTCCAAAAGCATTCTGAAACTTCAGACCCCACGGCATCTTTCCTCTTCTTTGAAGTCCAGCAGGATCCGTGTCTCTCTGACCTGTGTCCTCACCAGGTTAGGCCAAGCCCACCTACAATTGTCTCCTTTTGGTTAACTTGAACTGCTTGGGAAATGAATCCTAGGGGTGAAGCTCAGGTTCTTCAGGAGAGAGAGCTGGACAGAGCATGTACACCAGCAGGCGGGGCTCTTAGGAACCATCTTACAGTTCTGCAGATCACGCGCACCTCTAAAACAACTGGATTCAAACGAACCTATATCAAGTTTAAGACTGAGGATAGACTATTTCATGTTGCTTGGCCTCAGTGTTCTCACCTATCAAATGGGTTAGCAGTCTTTACCCTGCTGATGTGAAGAAGAATTGCCAAAGTGTCTTCAAGGATTACCTGAACAAGATTTCAAGTAACCAAAAATGACAGGTAAGTGTGAACTCATTGAAAGCAATATCTACTTGTCTATTATTGTAAGCGTTTTATTCTAAATGAACTATGATAGATGAAGGAGCATTCACTGATTTTTCCACATAGACCAAGATGTTTCTCTGAGTATGATTCCTCCACCTGCAGTCCCAGGTACCCATGCTTACATGAACGAAACCCCTAGTACTTCACCTAGGATTTCTCATTCTCTCCCATCAGGTGAGACCTTCCTTGCTTTCCTTCTGCAAAGATTCTCCATACATCTGCAACTTGCCAGGCCTTCTGCTAGCAACCAAGTCACAAAAACAAAGCACTGAGCACTATGAAAGCAGAACCTTCTCGATGGTTACAACTTTCACAGTCTTTGGTGGTTCTTTGGTTCTCACCTAATATGACAACGCCTGTTCTTCTAAACATTGCCTTTGCCGAGACTTTCCAGAATATTCAGTCTTTGTCTCACTCTCTCATCTCACTGGTTCATGGTGTATTTGGTGCATTTATGAAATTACAGCTACAAGCCCACCAGGCAAATAAGCAGGTTTGGGGATGAGCTCCCCCAACTCTGTCTAACTCTGCCGTGGTGTGCAGCGCGTGGGGTGCACGGAGGTTTCATGCTGTGCACATGTGGCCCATAGCAGGTGGCAATCAGGCTGCCTGCAGAAGGAAGGGACCATGGTGGCTGGCGAGGCCAGTGAGTGGCAGAGGCTGGTCAGGAGAGCTCCGCCTGGACCCTGAGGCGGGGAGCTGTGCAGTGAGTGATGAGTTTGGTGTAAATCTGAAGGACTGACTTACTAAGTTGCTGGACATCATAGGGCGGGGTGAGGCCCATGGGGACGGAGAGCCATGGAGCAGGTCTCCTATGGCTTAGCTCAGGCTTCCCCAACCGGCATAGTCACTGCCCGCTTGAGTTTACACGGAAAGCCACTTGGGAATAAGATCTGGAGATCGGTCTCAAATCCAGCAAAAAGCACTCTGTCATGCAAATCCAAAAGACAGAAGGCAACCCTTGGTCTTCCCCCATCCTCGAGTCCTGGGCAGCCTGCACTTCCCCAGCCTCACTGTATTTGCTTTTGGCAAACTGAAGCCGAGCAAAGTGAAGAGTTGAACAATGATAATAAAGGTGATGATGCCTATAGTGATTTTTTGTTATTTGCTCCCTATACTGAGCCCTTAGTGTGTACCACATCCCATGCTGTATTTTATGCTCCTCAGCTCCTACAGTTTTCATATTGCCTGGTAAGGATAGATGCACTTAGCCCCATTTTACAGATCATGAAACTGAGGTGCTAAATGATTTTTTTCCCAAGTCATGAAAAATTGTGAAGCTGAGATTAAAACCAAGATCTCTTTGACCTCAAAGCCATTATTCTTGCCCCTACAGAATTGTTTCTTGGATTTTAATGTGGAAAGACTTTCACAGGTGGTAGAGGCTTCTCAGAACCTGCTCAGTAAACATGGCAATTTTGGAGCCCTGCCACCATCAATTCTGAGTTAGCTGGGGTTCGGTGGGGCCTGGGGACGAAGGGTCTAACAACTGTCCTCGGCAACAGGAAAGCTGAGAGGCAGAGGGTACATGAAGCAAAGCAATGCCCCTCAGAAGTGCCCCTCATGTAAGTGCTCAGCAAGGAGAAAGGTTTCCACTCAATGCCAGGGGATCCTTCCACCATTTAAAGCCATCAGAGAAAGAGTAGCCTGCCCAGGTAAGTAGTGAGCTCTCCAAATCAGAAGCATGTTATGAAGGATGTGAGGGGCACAGAGAGGGGAAAGGGGAGGCAGTAGATGGAGCTCTGCAACCTCCAGCTTAGAGTTTGCGCTGCAGTGAGCAGGAAAATTTACTACTGGAGGGCAGGGAGTCAAGGAACATGGGAGCCAGACTCACCCTGGCCACTTTCTCCCTGCAGGGAAGGACAGTCTATTGGGCCTGTCAGCATCAAACTGACCTCTCTCATGATTGCAGGATATCGAGGTCTGTTCTGGGACCCATTGATCACGATTGCGCGACTGATTTCACTGTTAGGAAAAGTTTAGCACCTGTGACACAGAGGAAGAGACAAAGTCCCAGAGATGTTTAAAAAAAACTCACCCGATAACACAAAAGATTTGAACCCAGCAACCAAATACTTTCTGCTCAACCAAGCTGCTTATATACAGTAATATCCAACAATATACAGCACACATGCCTACATACACACACACACACACAATCTGCAGTCTAACCTGATTCCCTGCATGAGAAAGAGTCACATGAGAAAGCAATGTCTCTATGTATCTGCTTTGCTTTCCTCTCTCCTCTTCTTGCCCTTTGCTGTCTGCTTTTTCTGTGTGTCACACTGTCACGCACTGTTTAGTTCTGACTCTCCCCTGAGGTAGAACCAGCTACCAGCCTAAGCATTACAGTCCCCGGGGAGATGTGCTACCCTGTTTCGAAGGAGTCGTCCCCCCGACTTGCTCTGCAAGGGTTGCCTGGAAGCAACTTCTAAAAGTACACAGGACCAGAAGACCCCGAAGAAGCCCTACAGACCACCCAGGAAAGAGGGTGTGTAGTGAGGTGGAGCCCCAGCCTTTCCAGGCAGAAGAAGGGTCACCATTTTCTCCCCACCATGTCCAAAGCACACAACCAAGACTCATTCTGACATTCATGAACTTCCAATGAGTTCGGAAGAGGGCATGGGTAGATGACACAGTCCCTGTTGCACAAAAGAGGAAACTGAGGCCAGTTTCCTGAGACCCAAAGAAGCCACTTAGTGAGCTAAAGTAGCAGAGGAATACAACTGAGGACTGAGCAAGGAAGGGACATCACAGAGGCTGCAGTGGAGAATTCAGTGAACTGAGCAGAGTTAACTCAGTCGGGGCACCTCGCCAGCTCCATTCTGACTGGCAGTGCGTGTGTGCCCTGGTCATTTAATGCCTGGCCCTGACTGGCACAGTTGGGGGTGGCAGAGATTGGACAGGGAAGAGCTGGGAGTTTCCAGGTGGGCTGCAGAACGCATCTCTGAAATCATGCCTAGGGCTTGGCTTAGTGATGAGGTCAGAGGGACCCCAACCCAGCATCCAGTGGGCTCGGACCCTGGCAGTTCCCATCTGTTGAAAAGACCCCCACCCCTCCACTTCACATTTTTAGGCCATGAAAATGGAATGCATCACTCTATTCCTTGGGCCTCTTTCCAGGCCATCTTGCCATCTGATCTGTACCTTCGCCTCCGATGGATTTACAAGCCCAGCCTTGGCCCCGAGTTTTCTGTGCCTTCCCGTGTGCTGCTCAGCACGGATGTCTTAATATGCCAGCTGAGACTTCTTAAATCCACATTGAAACAACTGTTGGGTTTTTATACCGTTGTAAAACTCTTTGTAGGGTATTCATAGAAAATGTTTTATTAATTGCCATATGTTTATTGATTTCTCTTTCATGTCGGTTCTTTTGTTCTTTCTTTGTAGTGGCAAAAGATCTCTCTGCATCATCATTTGCAAGTTATCTAAAATGTCAAAGGTGTTCTTTTGAAGTTTATTACAGATCACATGCCATAAGGCCCGGACGCTGGGTATTTACAGCGAGGGGGGAATTCCCGCACGGACTTTCAAAGCCCACAAAAGAATTGAGATCATATTGGTTTAAAACAAGACACACGCACAAAACCCCAATTTATCATTTTTAACATTTTTTTTTCCATTTTGAAGGGTTGGGGGTGGGTACTGCAGAGAAATTTTTGCAAGGAGAAATGAACAAATGCGTTGGCCTATTTATGTTGCAGGGGCCCCTCCCCATCTTGCATTTGTATCGTGGCCCAGGCTATGGAATTGCTCCTTCATTTTCATCCAAGCCTAGAGAACCTGCAGCAGGGGGTCTCTTCTTCTTTCCTAACAAGGGAGGGCTGTCCTGCCTCCCGCCCCCAGTTCAAGAGAGCCTGTGCCATTGTCTTGGGAGGACCTCCATGGGGACCCTGGGAAAAGAGTCTGTCACCACCAGCAGAGGACTTGGAGGTACCGAGCTCTGTCCCCTGGGACCCAGAGGGGTAAGATTTGGGGGAGGACCAGTAAAAAGGAAAAAAATGTTAATAGTGCAATTCCCCAAGTTTTAAGTGAGCTCTTGATGTCTAAGTCAGCAGAGCATTTTCTTTTGAAAACCCGAAAGTCATTTTTTTTAAAAGCCTAACCAGGAAAAACTCGCACTTTGATGTAGACGGGGTTCAAATGAGATCCACGCACACTTATCACAGAGGCATGAGGAAGTATTTTGCACTCTCCCCTCCCTCCCTGAGGGCAGGGATGAATCCAACCAGCTAAATTCCAAACCAGGCTCGATCATCATCATGAGATTGCCCTTGGACAGCTCATGGTCTCTGTGGGAGCCTCAACTGTCCCATCTGCTAAATGGGCACAGTGATCCTAACTGACCTTGGTCTCCATGGGGTATAGGAAGAGACTGTGCTGTCAGAGGCTCCTACTTCCTTAGTCTCCTTGGAGAGCTGCTTTGGGTGCTTGGGGATTAGGGTGGCGAACAAAAGAGGAGGAATTCAGGCCACAGAATCTGCGCTCTCTGTTTCCAGCTCTGAGCCTGGATAATGGCTCCTGGAGCTGACCAGCAAGGAGGTGGAAGGAGGAGAGGGCCAGGGCCCTGGCTGTCTCTGTAGGTAAGGAAAGACAGACACCCTGGATGGAAGGTTAGGCAAGGCCAGAAGCTGGGCAGAGGCTCCCAGAGGTGACATGTTGGGAGAGGCCCACAAACACCACTGTCTGTCACTTTGGTCAGGCAAAACTTAGCCCTCTTCAGCTCAGTGGGGCTACAAGCTCTGCTCTGTTTCCTGGCAACCTGGGGTCTCATCCCCAGTTCTGCTGGTGCTGTATTTATGCTCCTGAGCACATGCTACCTTGTGTTAGAAACTCAGTTTCTGCATCTTTAAAATGGGAACAGGCCTGGGACTAAGGCAAAGGCATGAAAGTGCACTGAATTTAAGGAGACACTTACTTGAGGGCCTATGCAAGTTCAAGGTTAGGCCCAGGAGGAAGTACTTCCTTTAATCTTACCCTGCTCTAGTTTAGCTCTGAATGAAAGACCTAAGTTTCATCAAAATCTGATGAGCCACCCGATTACTGGTGGTGATTCTGTTCATGTGCCTATAGGTGCGTGTACTTCCAGGACATCTAAGACTCTGAAGCCAGATTTTGGCCAGGCTACTTTCTAGCTGTGTGACTTAGGTGAGTTACTTAACCTCTCTGATCCTTTTTCTTTGTCTTCTAAAAAGAGGTATTATTACTTCCTTCTTTGGAAGTTTGTACTGAAGATCAAATAAATTAAAAGAGGTAAAATGCCCAAGCAGATGCAGTGGGGACCTAGGAAGAGCTGGCCGTCATTATTCCAGTTGTGGACCACAAGCCCTGCTTTATCTTCTCTTCTTGTCACAAGAAGGCACTCCTACCCTTGGGCTTCCCCAGGATCCTTCTGCTGTCCCCTCTGGGTATGTGAAAGGGCTGTGCCTGCCTCTCCCCACGGTAGGCCAGGAAAATGTGAGGTAGGATGAACTGGGGAAGGCTGTGAGAGACGAGTCCCCAACCTACTCTCTGTGAAAAGCTCCCCTCCTCCCTCCCCAAAGCCAGAGCAGGCTGGAGACCCAGGAGGGAACAGGCAGCATGGAGCAGTCCGCACACTTGGCCCTCACCTGGCCCGGGTCCTGCGCTGGTGCCAGAGATGTGTGTGGCCCCCGGGAGCCCCCAGGGTTCGGAGGGAGGAGACCGCAGAGCCCTCCTGGTGTGCCTAGCAGTGGGTGCCCTCCTGACAGAGCAGCAGTGTGGGAACAGTGTGAGGCCTTTGAACAAGTTCTGAAAGGGAAAGACGTCTTGGCTGGACAGGACTTGGCCAGGTACAAAGAGGGGTTCCTAGAGGAGGGAATCATCTACACAAAGACACAAAGCCAAGAGAAAGACAGAGAGAGCATAAAGTGATCTACTGCCCAGGAGCAGAGAGGCCAGGGCATCCACAGATGGGGGCAGAGGCAAGGAGGCCAGGACAGAGGCCAGAGCTCTGTAGGGCATGGGTCTGCCTGTGGGCTGCAGCCTGGGAGAACCAAAGTTCTTTTTCTCCTACCCTTCTCAGCAGAGGTATTTTTCAGGGTCCCAGTGACAGGACCCTCTGTCCTCTGGCCATTTGAGGATACCCAAGCAGCTCAAGTCCCCAAGAAGAACCAAGATCCTGAGTCTCCCTGGAGCCCTTCCACACCCTGGGAAGCAGCTAGAGGTGGGTCCCCCATAGGCTGCCTTGGAGGATGGCACAGGAGCCTTGGGCCTGGGACTCCAGTTGGACTCAGCCACCCAAGAGTCCATGTGACCTATTTCCCGGTAGGGTAGAGTAACAGAGCCACCAAGCTTCCTAGAGCTCTCTAGGGAGCTCTGAAAGGAACATCTAATTGTCAAGCTGTAGTTAAACTGAGAGAAATCTGGAGAGGTCGCTGGGCCGAGGTCCCAGGACTCAGGTTTTCACTCCTTTCCCCTTCTCTGCCATCATCACTGTCCTCTCATGAGCGATTCAAGTTCACAGCTTCATAGAATCAGGGCAAAGTTCAAATCTTAGGACTTTCTAGCTGTGTGGCCTCGGGCATGTGAATCAGTTTATTAACAAGAAGCTTCCTGCATTGTGTTTTGCTCACTCTTCTATCCCTAGGGCCAAAAACCAGAGTGGCAAGGATGGCACCTAGAAGCTGCTCAATAAATCGGGCACCAACAAAACCTCTTAAAGTCTTAAATCCTCCCTTTTCCTTATCTGTGAGATAGACAGCATAATACTCACATCCTTAATGATGATCAAGAGATTTGAAAAGCAGGATATCTAGCTGTGCCCTATAATACTACCCCTGAACCTCAAATGTTTAAGTACTAGATTCGATAATCCATGAAAATGCTAAGCCCAGGGCTGGAAGTACAGCTGATGGTTGAATGCTAGCCTAATGTTTATGAGGACCTGGGTTCAAGCCTCAGTTCTGAAAAAAGAAAAAAAAATCCAGTTCATATAGCATGGCAGCACTTAGTAACTACTAGAGCATAGTACTATACCAAGGTGATTGGCATCACCTCCACCCCCAGCCTCTGCAACCTCCAAAACACTTTCTGTGCCAGGACCACTCAGGATTTTCTCTATGCCACCATGCGGTGGCAGATGTGTTACACTGAGGTCCAGGGACATTAAAACCCCTAAAGCCACACTACTCCTCTACTCTCCGGCCATCCTCCCAGATCCTTGCTCGCACCTACACAGACACAGAGGCTGACTCCCAGTGGGACTTTTATGCACCCAGCCTCGACTAGACTTGATGGCGGAATGATACGTTGGACTTTATTTTACTCACTGTTGAGACATGATATAGGTAACATTATGGGCTAAAAGCAAAGGTCAGCAAAATCTCTTGTAAAGTTCAAATAGCAAATATGTAGGGCTTTGTGAGCCACGCAAGTCTCTGTCTGCACTACTCAGCTCTGCCATTATAGCACCAAAGTGGCCATAGATGGTACATAAATAAATGAATGGATGTGACTGTTGCCGATAAAACTTTACGAAACTGACAACAGGTGGAATTTGGCCCATGGACTATTGTTTGTCCTCCTTTGACATAAAAGAACCAGCTAAACCAACAAATAAAACTTGGATCTGGTCTTAATCTATTAGCTATCTCTCCTTGAGCCTCAGTTTCCCCAAGAGTAAAATAAGGGTTGCCCTAGACCCAGGATTTCGAACTGAAATTCCTAGAAGGGCAGGCAGGTGGGAGAGGTTTGTGACATGGTGAGGGAAGACCCTGGGATGAAAAGGAACCCACCTCTTACTGTGGACAACTGTGACTCAGTTCCCACTGACGGTGGCCTTGTGGGGCTCAGGGTGTTCACCTCTCCCGAGTCTGGATAGGCGGAATCCTATGTGAACTGCTTACATTTTTAAAATCTTTTTATTGAACTCTAACACACATACAAAAAAGTGTGTCCATCGTGATGAATTCTTTCAACTAAACACACCCTATAACTAGCACCCAAATCAAGACCAGAAGGTGAGAAACACACGGAAAGCTTCCCACCCTTGGACCCTTTTCCTGTAACCAACCCCGAAGGAACCGTTGCCTCGGCTTTGTTCCAGTTTTTAATGCTGCACCTTTTCCAACTTGGTGTAGACCAAATGCACCCATGAGCCAGTTTGCCCAGCCTGTCTCCTGCCCTCCCAGCACCTGGGACTTCTTACCAATAATCCTCCCGGCCCTCCTGGAGCTGCCGTGCAGAGCTCACAGTCCATGTGGGGCAGGAAGGGCAGGGTGGGCAGGGCCCAGGGAATGAGAGGGCGACGTTTTTGTTCCCCTAAAGGCATGTGCAGTGAGCAATCAGAGTGACAATGTGGCCCAAGTGGAGTCCTAAGTGCCTTCCGAGGAGGGCAGCCGGAGGAGGCCGGGCCGGGCAGGCGCATTCGGCTGGCTTATTAAAACGACTTTGATCCCCGACTGCTTTGATATCCTGGGTCTTATAAAGAATTCACTTTCAGGGGTAAATATAGGTAGTTCAGAGAGATTTTATGACATACTGTACAGGCTCCTCTTCCAGAGACTTATTTAATTACTGGGGTGAGGAGGGATGGGGGGGCAGCAAAAGCGCTGACAGAGAGGGGCCAGGCTTCGGCGGTTGCTACTGCCCACCAGGGCGTGATGCCGGCCAGCACTGCCCATACCCTGAGCGAGGGTCCTTGAGCCAGTCCATTTCCCCCAACCTACCACAGGAATCCTCCCTGCCCAAGGAAGGCCAAGGCTGGGGAAGGTGGGGAGGGTTAGGAAAGAGGACCTGGTAGGAGACAGGCATGCAGGGCAGTGCTGCCTGATGGGTATTGCGCATGGCATCAGACCTGTGTTTGAACACAAGCTCTGCGGCTGAGTGACCGTGGGCCAACGTTGAATCTCTCAGAATCTCCGTTTTCTCATTTGTGAAGTAGGAGTACAGCAGCCCCTCCTCCAAGAGTGAAGGTGAGGAAATCACATGCACGAATTCTGGGTGAGGATGCAACACAGTGGAGCACACAGCCA
>RJWT010032628.1:0-14074 GCA_004365215.1 Cuniculus paca | reverse complement strand
AAAAAAAGATTTCTTAGAACTATACAATGAAGCCCTTTTAGCCTACAAGATAGATATGAGCTAAAGTTGAATTCTTTAAAATAAGAATCTAAGTAGTAACCGAGCGTGTTGATACACACCTGTAATCCCAGCACTCGGGAGACTGAGGCAGGAGGATTGCCATGAGTTCAAGGCCAGCCTGGACTACATAGTGAGTTCAAGGCCTGTGAGACCTTGTCTCAAAAAATAAAATAAAATAAAAAATTAAAAAATGGGCAAGAATAAATCCCACGTGATATGAATGACACATTTTAACTGCTTGATTCAAAACTGTGACCTTCATCAACATGTAAACATAGTTGATATTGAATAAGTTGTGTTCAAAAAAGTTTTCTTTAAGAGCTAAAGAATGACATCTCTGTGTCCAAAACATGTTCTATGACTATAAGATGAAAACAAATTTCTTGAGACTAATTTTTTTCCTAAACAAGAAAGACTTGGGGCACAGGTGAAGGGTGTAAATTAGACTATATTTTTCAAAGTCAGTAAAACCCATCTGATGAAAAGTTGGGTTGTTTACTGAGAATTCAACTACGTGTAGTAGAAGATGAAGGAAAAAAGATTCCATCTGAGCTTTCCTCTAGGGATAAGCAGTATGAGTAATTGTTTACAAAGGATACTTTTCCTTATTCTTCCTGAATGCTGAGTATTTAAAACCAGCAGGCTTTCTTTCCTCCACTCCCACTAAAGAAGTATACACATCTGACCATAGCGTCTATCGCTAATGTGAATGTTACACTGCTAGTATTTTTAGCCTCAAGTCCAAAACATGGTATTTTGTGGTCTGGGTATAATTTAAAAGATGCATTCTTAAGAGAATTGGTCTCTTCTATAAAGAAAATGCAAATACCTTAAATATTTTTCTTTTTAATATGATAAAAAATAGTCATCTTAACAGCAATATTATGGAATGGCTTGATAATCAGGTACACATGAAGTATTCAAGCTCAGAGCACAACAGTACTGATTTGTTTTGTTTTATTTTACACAGGGTCTCACTATATAGTTCAGACCAGCTTTGAACTCACTATGTAGCCCAGGCTGGCCTTAAACTTGAAGCAATCCTCCTGCCTCAGCCTCCCAAGTGCTGGGATTACAGGGATGTGCCACCATGCATGGCTAACAGTACCAATTTCTAAGAACTTCAGCAAACAAGGCACGTGGGCAAAATAAACTCACAGAAAGAATACTTGAAGCTAACTGTTCACCTTACTGTTTTAGTTTTTACCTTTTTTCCATTTTTAGAAGACTAAATATGTGCCTTGGTGGCCACACGTATTTCAGTGAGGATTCTTTTTTAAAATTTTATTTTAGTAATACATGTGTGTAATACATAATGTTGACATTCCTTGTGGGAAGTTGGTTCATTTACATAACAAGTCTTCTTTGTTCATTCCCTTTTCTTTCCCTCCTTCCCCATCTTGAACCCCTTGCTTTTTTGTTTTGAGCCTTTGATCCCTTCCTTTTCCTCCCACCCATCTCTTGATCCCATTGTTTTTTTGTTTTTGTTTTATACATGTTTGCAGTACATAATGATTACATTTCTTGTGTTGAGTTGGTACACATTCATAGACATCCCAACTCCTTTTTCTCTTTTTTTTAAAATTTATTTTGAAAAGAATACAACCAAACAAAATAAAACAGAGTAGAGTCAATCACAACAAAACAGTGAACATGGTACATGACTTCTAACCAGGCTAAAAGGCAATCAATAATGGCTACTGTAATGCCTCTTGTTATCTTCAATATAACTGCCCATACCATCAGGGATAAATAAAATCAAACAAAATGGGACAAAACAAAACCAGTAAAAAAACCAAAATCAAACAAAGCAAAACAATGTAAGCAATACAGAACTTCAAGATACTAGTAAAACAGCATTGGCTACCATAATGCTTCTTGTTATCTTCAGAATAGTTGCCTACACCTTCAGACGTAATATAATCAAACAACACAGAATAGAGTAAAATCAATCAAAACAAAACAATGAAAGCAATACAGAGTTTTGAAACAAGATAATTGGACATCCTCGATGGCTGCAATTATATATTTTGTTATCTTTCATCCCCTATCCCTTCCCTCTCTTCCCCCTCATTTCATTTCCTGATCCCCTTCCCCTTTGAGAACGATGTATCTCTGTACTATTTCCTATTTCTATGTTTTATTTTGGTCTTTATCTTTACTTTGGATTTCTCATATAAGAGAAGACGTGATATTTATTAAGTTTGTGTGTCTGGTTTATTTCTCTTAACACTATGGTCTCAAGGTGTATCCATTTTCCAACAAATGACTCAAGTTTATCTTTCTTTAAGGTGGAGTAGTACTCCATTGTGCATAAATAACACATTTCCTTTAACCATTCATCTGTTAGTGGACATGTAGTCTGCTTCCAAGGTTTAAGATCATGAATTGTGCTGCTATCACTATAATATGATGGAAATCAATGTGTAGATTCCTCAAAAAACTGAATCTAGAAGTTCTATTAAACCCAGCTCTTCCCCTTGTAGGTATCTTCCTGAAAGATTTTTTGTTTTTGTTTTTGAGGTCTAATAACCATCTTCTGTTTTCTTATTCCACGAGGAATGGCTAGGGAAAGTGACTCTAGCTAAATTAATTAGGGAAGAAAGCATGCCAATGTATCTAAATCCGTCCAATGTTATAATTGATACTTTCATAGATATTGGGGATGCATTGAGCAACTAAATCTGCCTTTTGTTTTGTTTTTTAAAATGGGGTCTGGTTGCCCAGTTTGATCCCAAACTCATATGCTCAAATGGTCCTTCTGCCTCAGGCCCCACAGTGGTGTCTACAGTTGTGGCTTAATCTGGTTTTAAAATAAAATCTATTTGTCAATTTGTTTGGTCTCAAAAACCCCTTACACTCTTAAAAATTATTGAGGATCCCAGAGAACTGTTCACCTATTAGTATTACAGATTAAAACATTTTAAGAATATTTGTTCATTTAAAAGTATAAATATACTGTGGATGACTGAGGTAAAAGAATCCTGATCTCAAATCCCACTTGGGCAATTTAGTGAGATCTCATCAAAGAAATAAACTAACGAACTAATAAATGGGCGGATTTTAATGCAGAGCATCCTTGAGTTCTCTCTCCAGTGCCGGGGGTGGAAGGACTTCATTTCATTTTAACATATATACTATCTTTATTTTTTCTAAACTGCTCTTTGTGAAGACAGCTGGTGAGATTTTCATCTCATCTCCTGCACCACGGGATCCCAGCCCATCTTGTTCTAGGTGCACTGGTCCAGACTAGGAGCTCCCACCAGACCGCAACCTGGACCCTCCCTGAATGTTGAAGTCCTGGTGCTACACCTCCAAGCTGGAGCCCCTGCCAGCGTTATGTCTCTGGAGCTCTGGACCTGGATCTCCACTCCTGGGGTGGCTGGTCTTATAGGACAGTTGCCACCCCTGCTCTGGGCTTTTACCCAGAGCGACCATCATGCTGCCTCCTCTACCTGCAGAGCCTAGTCCTGGTGGCCTCACCGGGGCTGGGGCTGCTTACTCTGCTAGGCCTGGCTGTGGGCATCAACTTGGTCCAAACACTCTGCCAGATGTAGGTCCCTCTCCTGGACCCAATGAGAAGTACCCGTTGCAACTCCTAGAAAAGATGACTGAACCACAATACTGAAAGCGTCTGCTTTGCCTGTGTACCACCCACTGCATTCTGAGGCTCCCTGGGGCTTGGTCATGAGACCATACACTCCTGTCACTTGTGATAGGAGCCAAGACTACATGGATCTTTTCATTAAGGGTATCTTAACATTCAGTCCAACAAGAAATGTACACAAGTCCTGAATGCGGCACCCCCCCTACCCTGGGGAAAAAACAAAAAACAAACAAACAAACAAAAAACCCTGTGACTGATTGCTGGAGGGACAGGAATCACTCCAATGCCACAGCTGATCTGAGTCATTCTGAAAGTTCCTGAAGATCCAGACCAGTGTTTACTGCTTTTTTGCCAATAAAACTGAAAAGGACATAATCCTGTGGGAGAACTTCGAGGAACTGCGGGCAATATTCCAATCATTCTGAAGTCTAGCTCACTCTGGACCATGTCGCAGCAGGTTGGGCCTTCAGCAGGGTCTTTGTGAATAGTGACGTGATCCAGGATCACCTGCCTGCCCCAGCAAATGATGTGCTGCTGCTGCCCTGTGGGTCACCCCTGATGGTGCAGCTGGCCTGCCATTCCTACCTGGACAAACTGGGAGTTAAAATGTGGTCCTTGCAGGAACATTCCCATAGCCATGGAAGAGAACCACGGCCAAGCCATTTCCTAGAAGGCCCCCAAATTTCCCTGTAGAGAAGATTCCAGGTGAAACACATAGAGAAATTTCTTCCAGGGTTCAGAAAGAAGGAACCATGTGCATTTTTTCCAAGTCTGGTATAATAGTTGATACACTGTGTCAACCTGAAAAGTTTAGAAGTTTCATTAAGGAACTCAGCAGGGGGCTAGGATCTTCACTTTGTAAACATCTTCATCTTGTGCAAGAGGAAGGCACAGAGATTGTGAGTGCTACACTCTCGGGGAGGGGTGGCCTGCTTGCAATATAATGGAAGAAAAGAGGCTTGCTATCGCCCCACCTGTTACTCTTGTTGCTTTTGGTGTCCTCTGCTGCCTTGCAGTGTTTCCTCTGTGCCATGCCACTCTGCTTTGGAGCCAGCTGATTATGGATTGAAACCTCCAGAAACTGTGAGCTAAATAAACCTTTCCTTCCTAACTTTGGGTGTTGGATATTTTGTCCCAACAACAAGAGAAAAGTAGTCAAGATAGAATTTGGTACCAGGAGTGGGGACATTGGTGTGACTGTGCATGACCATGGGATTCAAGAGCCTTTGGCAATAGCTTGTGGGAAGAGTTTAGAGAGGTTCAGAGACGTCACCTGAAAGAGTAGCACTGGAATGCCTTAGACTGTTCTGCATGGGAGATTCTGGTCAGAGCTCAGAAGACGAGAAGTCTGATAGAAATCCTGATGATAAAGACCAGGTTCAGGAGGTTTCTGCTGGGAAGGGCTTCATTGGATGCTGGACTCCAGATGATGTATGTTATGGCTTGGCAAAAAGTTTGTCTGTATTTTCTCATGTCCAGAAACTTTGCCTGGAACTAAGATTAAGATCAGATTAATTAGTCTGGCAGAAGAAATTTCAAGGCAGTTGAATGTTGAGGATGTAGCATGGCTATTGTTAGGGGCAGATTTTTGTTGAAAATCAAGAGCAAATAGCTCAACAGGATGATTTAAAACATTGTGAGTTTGGCCAGAAAGGAAACTCCAATAAAGCTTTGGACTACAAAGATACAGCTGAGAAAATCTCTATTGCTGAGAATGAACAGGAAAATAGAAAAGATGGTCTTAAGGCATCACAAAAAACAGCAAGTCACCACCTTTTGCAGCCTCAAAACTGCAAAAGTGAAAGACTTTGCTTTGAGGAGAAAGCCACAGAGCACTATGTTCCATATGGTAGTGGCACAGAAAATTTGTTCCTCAAAATTGGATTCAGAGTGCTCAGTTACCCAGGCACTTGACCCCTGTAGCCAAGAGAGAGAAGCCTTGCTACTGCTCCAGCTGGCAGCAGACCTTGGCATCATCCATATGGTGCTGATTTTAAGTGTATACAGAATGTAAGAGTTTTGGGGTTAAGAAGACTTCCACCCTGATTTCAGAAGGTCTGGGAGGCCAGGCATTGTGTCCCTAGAGGGCAATGTGTAAAGTTGTGAGGGTAAAAGCCACAGATGCAGTGGAGACCCCAGAAGTTTAGAAAAGCCAGGAACATGAATCATCTGAGGAAAGCTTCAAGGAGGGAGCAGAGCAGGCTTAAGAGAGAAGCTGAGGGAGCTGGAGCCACCAAAAGTGCCATAGGGGTGGACTCACTCAAGCCCTGTGGAGCTCACAATTTGCCACAAATTGCTTCAGATGTTGGAGGTGGAACTACAGGACTTAAAGTTTCCCTGCTGAATTGCTTTGGTCCCTATCCTTTGTATCCCCCTGTTTGTAACTTTTGGAATGAAAATGTTTACCTTATGCCATTGTATTTAGGAAATGTTTAACTTTATTTTTATTTGTTCAGTGGCTTGCAGCTGAGTTTGCCTTAAATCTCAGAGGCAACTTGGGACTTGAATTTTTCAGTAATGCTAAAATTGTTAGAACTTTAGCAACTCTTGCAGGAGAACTAAATGCTTTTAGCATAAAGTAATGTACATGAGTCTCTGGGGGCCAGGGACACAATGTTATGATTCTAATGTAATGTAATATCAGTAGGCTTTATATTGGTTCCTGAGAATTGTTAAACCTGTGTTAGAACATTCAAGTTGTAAAATGATAAGCATAAGCATGTCTTTATAGCTGGAAACTGATTTAAAGAAATGTGTCTGGTTACCAAGTTGACAAGGAATGGACTGTAATGGTTCATACATTGTGTCAACTTGAAATGTTTAGAAGTTTAAGGAAGGGACTTAGCAGGGGGCCAGGGTCCTCACTTTGTAAATATTCTTATCTTGCGCAAGAGAAGGGCACAGAGATTGTGAGTGCTACACCCACTCTAGGAGTGGGGTAGCATGCTTACAATACAAGGGAAGAGAAGAGGCTTGCTTTCTCCCCATTTTGCTCTTGCTGCTTTTGCTGTCTTCTGCTGCCTTGAAGTGTTGCCTCTGTGCCATGCTACCCTGCTTTGGAGCCAGCTGATTATGGACTAAAACCTCCAGAAACTGTGAGCTAAATATCCTTTCCTTCCTTAACTTTGGGTGTCAGGTATTTTGTCCCGGCAATAAGGGAAAAGTAAACAAAATTCTGGCTAGGTCCTTGATAGTACATCACTTTACCTCTTTTGTGTCTGTGACAAAATTAATAATATATGCAAAGAGATTTACTTAACATTTAGTGTTTAACCCATGGACAAATCCTGTTCATATAAGTTCAGGTTGAATAGAGTTTTATAGAGATAGTAGAAATGATTGAAATACTTTGTGCAGAATTCCAGACCTCCAAAATATATATTGTATGATTGTCTCTTTTGGGTGCTGCCCAGGTTAGAGCAAAATGGCTACCTATAATCTCATATGATGAACCTCTGACTATTCAAATAAATGGGGCTGAGGCCCCAATAGAATACCTTAAAAATAGCTTTTTTTTTTCTTTAACAAGAAGTATAGCATTATTTTCTAGTTTTAGCAAAATCTCTTTAGTATCTGACTTAGAGCAGCTAGGTTCTTTTGTCTGGTAATGAATGTAAGGTGTTCACTGGAATTAACTATTTAGGAAATTGGTCATGAACTGAGAACAATTTCAGTAAAAGTCATGTGAGGATAAGGACCATCATTTAATCTTCAGAGCCAAGGATAGTGCTTAGTATATAGTAGCAGTCAGAGAGTAAAAGATAGGTAATTAACTGTAGTGGGTTGAGAAGTGAACTGATTCAGGGAGTAAATAAACTTCTGTTAAATCACTTCTTGAGAAAAGAAGAGAAATGAAATCAGTTGGATATAGAGGTGTGCAAAATCACCTGGACACTTCATTTCATTTCATTTCATTTTTTGCAATGCTGGGGAGTGCATCCAGGTCTTTGCACTGAGTTATATCCTTAACTGTTTTTATTTTTTGAGACAGAGTCTTGTTAAGTTTCTAAGTTGCCTACATTGGAATCAAACTTGAGATTCTCCTACCTTAGCTCTTAGAGTGCTGTGATTAAGGTGCTGTGCCATCATGTCCAGAGAGTTGGCTTTTCCAAAGTGTATTTCCATGTGGAAAAAAAAAAAAAAAGAAAGAGAGAAACAGAGAAATTCAGAAGAAAGGAAAGGAATGAAATGATAGGCCTCAAATGGAGTACATTACTATCTGAGCATTTCAATTGACTCAGTTCAGTTGATCCTAGATCTTGTTAAAATGCAAATTCTGACTCGGTAGATGGAGCCTGAGATTTGGCACTTTTTCTTCAATTTTATTTTATATTAGTATATGTTTTTAGTACATAATGATTAAATTTCTCATGGGGCATTGGTACATGTACATAACACATTTTAATTCATTTTGTCACCCCCTCCCCCTCCCCACTCTTCCCTCTCCTCTTCCAGTTCTTGGTCTCTTTTTCTTTTGCAAAAGGTCTATCTTCCTGTTTCTTTTCTTTTCTTTTCTTTCTCTTTCTCTCTCTTTTTTTTTTTCGAGACATGGTCTCACTATGTAGTTCAAGCTGGACCTGAACTTTCTTTGTAACCCAAGCTGGTCTCAAACTCACAACAATCCTCTTGCCTTGGCCTCCCAAATGCTGGGATGACAGGCATGCACCAGCACACCCGGCAATCTCTGTTTCTTATTGTCTTTTATTTTGCTCTTTATTTGTGTTTTGGGTTTGTCATATGAGAGAAACTATGTGATATTTAAGCTAGTGAGCCTGATATATTTTACTTAACATTATGGTCTCAAGGTGCATTTATTTTCCTACAAAAAGACTCAAGTTTATCTTTCCTTATGGCACAATAGTACACCATTGTGTTTACAAGCGATGTGATTTACAAAAGAATGTGATTTACAAAAAAATCACATTTTTTTTTATTCATTCATCTGCTGATGGATGTGTAGGCTGCTTCCAAATGACCACTATTAATTTATTATGATTTGAAACTCATATTGTCTTCATTGTTCTGATTGGTTTCATTTTATTCTGGTTTGTTTGATTTTATTATACTTGATGGCATGGACAGCTATTTTAAAGATAACAAAATATATAATTGCAGCCATTGAGAATGTCCAATTATCTTGTTTAGAAACCCTTTATGGCTTTCATTGTTTGTTTTGATTGATTTTACTCTATTCTGTGTTGCTTGATTATATTACGTCTGAAGGTGGAGGCAACTATTCTGAAGATAACAAGAAGCATTATGGTAGCCACTGCTGATTTACTAGTATCTTGAAGTTCTGTATTACTTACATTGTTCTGCTTTGTTTTTCTTTTTTTACTGGTTTTATTTTATTGTATTTTGTTTGATTTTACTTATCCCTGACTGTATGGGCAGGTATATTGCAGATAACAAGAGGCATTATGGTAGCCATTATTGATTGCTTTTTACCCTGTTTAGAAGTCATGTACCATGTTCATTGCTTTGTTTTGATTGACTTTACTTTGTTTTATTTTGTTTGGTTGTATTCTTTCAAAAAAAATTTAGCTATTATGAATTGTGCTGATGGTAATATGGATATATATGTATCACTGTAATATGATATCTTTAACTCTTTTCAGAAGACACCTAGAGAAGGAATAGCTGGGTAGAATGAAGTTTCTATTTTTAGGGGTTGTTTTTTTTTGCGACACTGGGGATTGAACTTGAGACCTCGCGCTTGCCAGGCAGGCACTTACACCACTGGGCTAAATCCCCAGCCCTATTTTTAGTTTTTTGAGGAATCTCCACACTGATTTCTATAGTGGTTGCACTAGTTTACATTCCTACCAACAATGCAGAAGGGTTTACCCCAGCCTGTAGCCTGGCCAGCATTTGTTATTGTTTGATTCCTTGATAATAGCCTTTCTTTCTGAGTGAGATGGAATCTCAGTATTGTTTTGATTTGCAATCCTCTAATGGCCAGATGCCGAACATTTTTCATGTATTTGTTGACAGTTTGTACTTCGTATGAGAAGTGCTTAATCATTTCAGTATCCTGTTTTTTGACCGGGTCTTTTATTTTGGAAGGTCCAATTATTATGAGTTTTACAGTCTTAGTATTAGTCCTTTGTCCGAGGAAGAGCAGGCAATTTTTTTTCCCCATTCTGTAGGTTGTGCAGAAGCTTCTTAATTTTATATGATATCATTTGTTGAATCTTGATCCTATTTCTTGTGTAAATGAGTTCTGTTTAGAAAGTCCTTGCCTATTTTTATGTTTTCAATCGTTTTATCTATTTGGTCTTCTAACAGGTTAAATACTTCTGTCCTAGCATTTAGATCTTTGATCCATTTTTATTTTAGGTTAGTACATGTTGAGAGATATGAGTCTAAATTAAGTATTCTGCATATGGATAGCAGATTTCCCCAGCACCATTTATTTAAAAAGTTATGAGGCCTTACATTTTAGTAAGATTCTAGCTGACCTTAAAGCTTCTGGTCCTGGGGTCACACTTTAAGTAGTCATTTTATAGAATGAAGTTTAAGAAGTGAATCTTGAGCAGGAGGATTTGACAGCTCTTCCATATAGTTTGGAGAGCCTAGCTAATGGAACTTTGTAAAAGAGCAAAAACATTTGCTTAATATCCAGTTAGAACCTTTTCCTGCTTTAGTAGTCTTGTCTTCTTTTGCCAATAACACAATACCTCAGGCCTGGTACATTTTAATTATTATTTTTTTTTTTTTGGTACAGGTATTGAACCCACGACCTCACGCTTGCCAGGCAGGTGCTTATGCCACTGAGCTAGATCCCTAGCCCTAGGCCTGGTACATTTTAACAAGCAGAAATTTATTTTGATTTCACAGGTTGGAGGGCAAGGTTGAATGGCTGTGTTTGGTGATGGCTTTCTGGTCACCCAAGTTCCAAGGGAGTGTAGTATGCTATGCCAAGAAACAGGGAGTACAAGAGTGTTTGTATCTCTTTTTGTTTCTTTTTCTCTTTTATTAAGCCATCAAGATTCAATCATGGGCACTGTACCCTAATGATTTGAATCCTAATCACCTCAAAAAACAAACAAACAAACAAGCAAACAAAACTCCTACCTCTAAATACTATCCTTAGACTAATTTACTAGCCTCACAATGGGGATTAAATTTTAACACATGAAATCTTCTGGGGGGCGGGGCACACTCAAACCTTATCTAAATTTTAGCACGGAGTAAGAGACAGCATGATGGAAACTGCTTTGTTATAACACTTCTGATAATAGAGAATTGCAGCGTTCCCACTGATAACCATGGTACCATGTGGCCTGAAATAGAGTGGTTCTACCAAAAACAACTTAAAGAGAATCTTTAACAAGTATCTAAAAGTCACTGCATCATGAACAGAGCTCAGACTTTGGTGTGAGACCAGATTTTATTGATGACTCTGACTTAGTAGTCTTGGATAAATTTTAACCTTAGGCAAAAGCACTCTCAATACAGGCCTTGTGTGAAAATTACAAATAAAGTACATAAAGGCCAGCACTCTCCAGTGGTAACTATTGTTAACATCACCTCAATACTGCAATAAACTACATTGAAAGTTGTTTCAGTCAGACAAGGTGGTGAAATTTTATAATCTCAGACACTTGAGACTGAAGCAGGAGGATTTTGTGTTCCAGGCCAGTTAGGTAATTTAGCAAGACTATCACAGCGCTAAAAAAAATCAAGAGGGCTCAGGTTGTAGCTCAGTGCTTCTGAGGTTCAATCCTCAGTACAGAAAATGAGAGAGAGGGAGAGGATAAAGGTATCACATTTCATTCTCATGTACAAAGGAACTATGCATATTTCTTCTGTAACTTGGAAATGCCTTAAGTTAAAAAAAAAATCCCAAAATAGCTGAAGTTAGCAGACATTCAATTTAGTAAGGATGATTGGAATTTTGGTCTTTCCTGTAATAATACTATACCTAAGCATATTGCTCATTAGAAAAACATTTTTATCTGAATCTCTTAATTCTTTAGGCCAAGAATGCTGTTTTTCTTTTTGATAGCTATATTTGTAAAATCAAGATCTCCTCAAGCAATTATTTCAACTTTGCAAGTTATTGTTGCTATTCAGGCTTCTTCTATAGCTATTTTGATGAACTTCGATATTGTGCTAAAGTGAAAGAACAATGTCGAATAAGTTCAATTTGTTGGTATGGTATATACACCTATTTTAATTTTTATTACAAATGGTTTGAAAAAATTGAAATATAAAATATTTCCCCTTTTTAAGAGCCTGTCTGGCAAGCACAAGGTCTTGAGTTCGATCCTTGGTACCAAAAAAAAAAAAAAAAATTCTCCTTTTTACAGTTGACCTTGTGCTGAGAACATAAATCTGAGCTTTGGATATTTGGATGCAACTGATCAATGTCCATGTCTACATCTGTGTGGATTGGTTATATCTCAGTGAGGAGTCTTCACTAGAGAAGGCAATAAAATTTCTTGCGTAGTTCTATATTGCTCCTTTGAAAGAATTAAGGCAGAGGGTTTTCATCTAGCTTTTCTGCAGCAGCACATATAGGTAGAGAGGAGGTCAGTAGGAGAGCGAGTTGTAAATTCTGCAACTGAAATAAAAGTAAGTCAATTTTATGAACATTTTCAGCCTGATTTTTTGTTGTTGGAAATAAGACTACAAATTGTTAAAGAACTGTTATCACTTCTGTAATCATTGTTCTTCTCTTGAACTGGAATAGCCCTACAGTAAAAGATGCTAAGATAACAAAAGGCATATAGTTTGTAGAAGGCTTTTGCAAACAAGGTATAAGGGCATGAAGTAGTGTCAACACCTTACTCCAAGTTAGTCTGAGTTTAGATTTGTGTGCTGCTGGATTTTGTTTGAAAATTTTTTCTCATTCTTTTTCTAAATCTTGTAGTTGACTGAAAGTACTATCTTCATAATTAAAACGCTTCTACTCTAATCTTGCTTTTAAGAGCTTTAAGAATTCAATCTGTAGATACTTTCTAGGGATCCAGTCAGAAATGAATGGATGCCTAGGACAATGGTCACATTGATTCACAAGTACTATCCTAATTGACATTAGGTCTATTCAGAGACCTCACAATAAACAAAAAAAACCCCACTAATACCAGGTTTTGAATTATTCAGTTACACGAAAGAAGTGTCTTCTCCCATTGTGTTGGCTAAATACATCAGGACACCAATTGAAAGCAGATTTTAAAGTTAACAACTCCTGTTTTTTGATTTAGCAACTAATAAAATTGTCTCCGATCACTAGGGCTTCATTTGTAAAATACCTCTTAGGCAAAGAATTTTGCTGGAATGCAATACTATAAAAATTATTTAAAGCCAGGCATGGTGGCATATGCCCGTAGTTCCAGCTATCTGGGAAACTCATGAAGAAGGATTACTTCAATTTAGGGTTTTGAAGTCAGCTTGGGAAACATAGCAAGGTCTATTCTAAAAAAAAAAAAAAAAAAAAAAAAAAAAAAAAAAAAAAAAGGCAAAAACGTTATTTTCTTGTAGAAATTGAAATGAAACATTTTACATTACAGTTTTCTGAAAATGTTTTGAAATTTCTGACCACTAAACTGTCCCTAAAATTTGAAGTAAAATTAAAATATTCTTAGCATTTTATTGGATACATAATTATGTTTAACTTTGGAGGGGAGGGCTAGTGTTTATCTTTGCATCTCTGCTAATTAGTAGAGGACCTTAGGAACTCAGAAACATACAGTACTTGCTGTTGTTCATTAAATATTTGTTGACTAGCTACTTTTTTTTTTCATACTGGAATTTTGAGGATTTTTTTGTTTGCTTTTTCAGTTTGAATTTTTGCACAGTTACAAATTCAAGGATTGAAAAAAAATTCTGACAACATATATATTTGTGTATAAATATGTATATAACAATATTTAAGATAGTTATACTACTGATTTCTCTGAGTTCACTGGTGAGAAACATTTGTGCTGGTATTGTTAGGACAATTGATTGCAGATGTCTTGTGATCTGGGTGAATACTTGGGGATGATAACCCAAAATGTATGTACCATTCATTGTTGCCCCCTCATCCATGTGTTTTGAAATTTTGTTTTAGTGTTTTTTCTTCTTCTTTTTTTTTCTTTTTCTCCTTGAAATAAAATCAATTTGAAAAAAAGAAAGAAAGGGCTGGGGAGCTGTTATGGTTTGGATATAGATGCCCCCCCCCAAGCCTCATGTAGTCATGAAAGCATCTGAATCTAACATTTATGATTGATTCATTGTGTAGCACTGGGATTGGCGGTGTGAGCTCTTCACCCGCCCAGCGGTAGAGCAGACATACAATGTAAGGTCAGAATGGGGGCATGTTTTTCCACTTTGGCGCGGTTTGCCCTTGCTGCTTGCAGCCGCCATGAATGGCTGCCTCTTAGCCACGCCGCCCTGCCTTAGGAACCGCTGAGTATG
>RJWT010032627.1:0-14069 GCA_004365215.1 Cuniculus paca | reverse complement strand
AAGGAGGGGGTGCTAAAATGATAAGGAATGGAAAAAGACTAGCAAGGATACTTTACAGACAAAGATGAAACATGTAGGGTATGACACTAAAAGTAGCAAATGAGTAACACAGAAGGGATATTGATTTAATTGCCAAGTGTTGCAAAGAATCAAGGAAAAAGTTAATGAAAAGTTTAATACATTCGGCCCATTTTTTTCTAGTTCCTTTTCTGTTAAGGAAGTAAGAGCTGATAAGAAAATTTTCAGAATAAACATTTTACAACTCATTTCTTATGTGTAAAAACAATATAAAATATAGTTTTTCTATCTCTAAAGCAGTTGAAAGTTGTAATCATAAGAAACAGTCCTATTTAGTGTTAAAAAGTCAAAAGACTCAGTTACAAGTCACTGTACTATTTTTCTGGGTAAAAGTGAGTATAGCCAGGCATGGTGGCAAATGCCTATAATTCCAGCACTCTGGCAGGCTGAGGCAGGAGAAGTCCAAGTTGTAGCCCAGCCTGAGTAACTTAACAAGACCCTACGTCAAAGGGCTGGGGATATAGCTCAGTGTGGATGCCCTGGGTTCAATTCCCAACATCACTGTGGGCAGGTGTCGCACTAGAGATAATTTATATCTGAGAAATAAAGTAAAATAGGCGATTTTAAAGGAAAAACATTAGTTTTTAAGAAATGGGCTGAAATAAAACAAGGAGAAAACAAGATAGTATGGAAAATGGGTCAGAATTTTGTTTAAGGTTTTAGATACACTAATTTGTCACATTCTTACCTGGGAACCCAGCCAGCCGCTTCTGTGATGTGCGTCTGAGTGACCATTGCTGGTGCAGGAGTGTATGGGCTCCCGATCAGAACACTTCCTGAACTGGTGAGTCTCTGTGGTGTGCTTATAATCTGCAGAATGAGGAACAAGATGACTTATTAAGAACTGGTAAGAATTTACTAGGTATTACTGATTGCTAACCAACATATGAGGAAACCTTACTGTCTAAAAAGCATTCACTGTCAATCATCCAAAATATAATAAAAATAATAAAATATAAGTGGTACCTTTCATTTACTTATATTCTAGGATTTTTTTTGATGTGGCCTTGAACCACAGTCTCACTATGTACCCCAGTGGTTGACCTCAAACTTTTGATCATCCTGCCTCAGCCTCTAGAGCACTGGGATTACAATCAAGCACCATCATGCAGAGCTCTAATATACTAGGATCATAAAGCACAAGTATCCCGAATATTAACATGAGGTTACAACGCAGGTACCAACAAGTGAGTAACAATTTGGATGCAACTGAACAGCCATTAAACGGGCAACTAACAACGTCTTACATCAGAAAAACGAAAAGCTTTGAAATTAAGGAAACAAGCTAGATGCGATGGTCCATGCCTACAATCCCAGCTACTCAGGTGGCTGAGGCAGAAAGATCTTCAGTTTGAAGGCAACTGAAGGAGACATTTTCTCAAAATTAAGTGGACAGATAGACAGATTGAATAGACAGGACTGGGGATATAGTTCACTAGTTACAGGGCTTACACAGCAGATATGAGGCTGAGTTCAATATCCACACCATAGGAAAAATAAAAATAAAAATTAAGGAAAATGGGACAGTAAAATTTAGAACCAGGATAATACTTTGAAATATATATATAAATGGACACAACACGATGGAATTATTAGATGCAATTCTTTTTGTTTTTCTGAGCTGTTTCACTGTACAGTCCAGGCTGACCTCAAACTCACTATGTAGTCTAGGTTGGTCTCTAACTTGGTCACCCTCTGGCTCTCAGCTTCCCGAGTGCTGGGATTACAGGTGTCTGTCACCATGCTTGGTTTAGATGCAATTTTATCACCCTTTCTAAACTTCCTTATCTTAAAAAGGAAAACATTCTACCATGTGAATTTATTATTCCATTATGAGGAATACAGAGATTTTTAATCACTCAATTATAATTCAATTATAAATAATTATAAATAAATTATAACTTGAGTTATAAATAATGTGATAAACATTTTTGTACAATCTTGACTTTAATTTGTATTTCTGAATAGAATTCAGAAATTAATGGGAACAAGACTATTTTAATTTTTAAAAAGGTTCTTTTCTTTATGTTACCAAATTGCTTTCCAATTATTTTATTTTTCACTGATGAAAAGGACATGTTTTTTCCAAAGATATTTAGAACAATATAAAAAAAACTCTTTGTCAGCCTAGTAACTGCTTTAAAAATATTTTTGTAATAAAAATTTTTTTAAAAAAGGATATGCCCAGTGAATAGGGGTATCGATGGAAAAAGATCAATGCTATGTGGATAACTGATGAAGTTGCTGCTGGGTATGTGAGGATTTTCTCTATGTAATAATGAAAATTCTCACAGCAGTAAAATTTTAAACCCATATAAGAGGTCAAAAAGAAAATATTTTCCTTTTTTTTTGTCTTTTTGAGACAGAGTGTCACTATGCAGTTCAGGCTGGCCTTGAACTCACTTTGTAGCTCAGGAGGGCCTCAAACTCCAAGTTATTTTCCTGCCTCAGCCTCCTGAGTACTGGGATTATAGGCATGTGTCACCACTCTCGGCTTTATAACTGTTATATAGGTCTTAAAAGAAATAATTCTATTTGTATTGCCTTGTACAAGTTGAAATGCCAATTAATTTTTATCTCCCTGATCAAATGAAATCCATTCTGTATCCAGGGTCTACTACAGTCATTAAGTTAGTTGCTAACTTGCACCATAAAGAACCAAAGAGAAGAAGTTAAATGCATTCCAAGCTGTTCACCTGCAATTGAAGGTTAAGAGTCAAACAATAATCTGAATTGTAAAAACAGTTCAGAATTAGTTACTGGAGTTGTCAACATTTATCATTTACTAAATTATTTCAAGAACTTCAGTTAGCTTCTGTTTGTTTGGCATTATGCCAATTTGGGACTAGGGAGCTGTTAGTACTTATGAATGCTTTGGAAATCATTTTAATGAGTCAATTCTGTAATCAGAAAAATAAAAGCAAAAGATAATGCTGACAGATGTCTGGGGAATTCTGATACCTGCAATATGCCAAGTGTGTTAAGTAAGGTATTCAGAAGCTTGCCACATGAGAAAACATAAAGCTAGAAATGTGTTTGTACTTCTCATCAAATTGTGCCCTTTTCTGTGTGTGTGCATGACAAAGTTTTACCATATAGCCCAGGCTGGTCTCAAACTCATGGTGATCATCCTGCCTCACCCTTCCAAGTGCCACACTTCTTAACTTCCCCCCATTTCGATATGAGATATAGTATTTGAAGGTAGAGAACGTGCCTTGCTCAGTTATGTCTCTTGTAGGGTTTACTGAACTGAGGCAATTTAATCGACGAGGGGTTTGTTTACTGACACACTAGAAACTATTACAGAAAATGTAGTAAGAAAATATAAAGTAAAGTGCATAGTTCTCCCCAATCCCTGCATCGCACTTCAAAACACTGTCTATAGTGCTGGCTCTGGGCACGGACAGTTTAGGAAAGAAAATCTGAGTATCTGTTTAGTCTCTTGTCTGTTCCTTAAAACAAGATTCTCCACTACGCTATTCTAAGCATTCCAACGTACCCTTGAAACAGATTGTATTAGTTGTACACTGTTATTACTAAGGTATTGTTTTTCTCCATTACTAGTGGCCTATATTCTTTTTTTTTTTTTTTTTTTTTTTTGCGGCACCGGGGATTGAACTCACGACCTTGCGCTTGCCAGGCAGGCACTTAGACCGCTGAGCTAGATCCCCAGCCCTGTTTTTGAGACAGGGTCTCACTATGCTGTTTAGGCTGGCCTTGAGCTCACTTTGTAGCCCAGGCTGGTCTCGAACTCACAACGATCCACCTGTCTCAGCCTCCCGAGTGCTGGGATTACAGGCGTGAGCCACCACGCCCGGCTTGTGGCCTATATTCTTGATTTTACTTGATTTAAAGGGAAAACAGAAAAAGGACAGGAAACAGGACAGGCAGAAAAACAAGTTATCTGTATTGAGTCTGACTTTCAAAATGAGTTGCTATGGTCTAATTCACTTTTCCTTCTTTTTCTTACTCACTGTCACACTGTCAGGTGATATTCCTCATTGATCTGAGAGTGATTAACAACACTGACCCTTTTTTCTTAGCACAGTACACAGGTACATAGTAACTCCTCAACAAACTAAACAGATGATAGATTTGAACAGGAAACGCAAATTCAAACTGCATGTGAATTCCTGAAGTATAATAACGACAGCCTTAAGAGACAAACAAGGCACACTGACGGACACCTGTAGTCTCAGCTACTCCTGAGAGAGAGGCTGAGGGAGAAGGTCATTTGAGTCTAGGAGTTCAAGGTCAGCCTGGGCAACACTGTCTCAAAATTCAGCCTTGACCAAATTCAGGAGTTGGAGGAATATTAGTTTGGAGACATAGTTTATATATCCTGAAACTTAATTTTGAAGTTCCAAATGAAAATTGGGGGTAGAAACATACTTTTCTAACTTTGAGATTCCCTCCCCACCCCCAAAACTCCAGAAACCCTACTTTAAATGTGAACATCTGGTTCTCTAAACCATCCATATGAAAATCATATAGAAGTTGAATGGCATTCTGAAGATTCTTCTGCTCTCAATCAAAATAATTTTATGTGCTACTGCCATCTACAGTTAGGAAAGCCTGGAGCATAAGTACTGTGAAGGCTAAAAAAAATGATTGTAAAGTATTATATTAAAAGATTCTATTACTTGACAAAATTTTGGTTTTAATTAAAAGCAAGTAGTTTTTATATTCTGAACTATGAAAGCCATGATTTTATCTCACATATAATAAGATAGACATCTCTATATGATAATCTATAAGAGCTAAGCACCTCAAATTAAAAGTTATTGCCAAACTAGTTTCTATTACTACTGAAAACGTTTTTCATGGTCTTTTGAAATTCCTATCTATCATTAAGATTTGACTTTCAAGAGACATACAAAGTTAAAAGAGCAAGTAGAGAAAGAAGACTGTAAGAAGCAGATGAGTGAGATTTTTATCCAAGAATTCTCTAATTCAACAAAAATTTTTAAAAAGTGAAAAGGAGGAAGGTGTGGCGTTGCATGCGCACAGTCCCAGCACTCTGGGAGGCTGAGACAGGAGGACTGCTGATTCTCAGGCCAGCCTGGACTACACAGTGAGGTCCTGTCTCAAAAAATCAAACAAACAGAGGTGAGAAAGAAGACAACCAAGAAACGGTTCTAACTGGGTTTCTTAGACCATTCAGAATGTTATAATGAATTCTTAGGCTAGATAATTTATAGACAGCATAAATGGATTCCTCACTGTTCCAGAGAATGAGAAGTCTGAGGCTAAAGACTGGCAGGCAGACTTGGTGTTTGATGAGGGTTCTCCACTTTCAAGATGGTGCCTTCCCACTTTGTCCTCTCTGAGTGGATGGGGCTGGGGTTCCCATCAACCTCTTTTATAAGGGCCCTCACCCCATTCATCCCTCAGGACTTAATCACTTCCCCTAAGGCCTCACCTTCATTTAGTACCCCACAATGGGAGTGAGGTTTCAACATTAACTTTGGAGAGACATTTCAGACCATAGCATTACACTCCAAACCATGCCCCCAAATTCATGTGTATCTCGCATGCAAAATATATTCTTTTCATCCCAATAGCTCTATAAATTTTGTAAACTGCTATAAATCCCAATTTGTCCCAGCAATCCAAAGGGTCAAATCACATTGAAATCAGATATGAGTGAGACTCAAGTGCCATTTGTCCTGGGGCGAATTAACCTCAGGCTATAAGCCTGTGAATCAAAATGCTTCCAAAGTACAAAGGTGGGACAAACAGAGCCTAGCATCTCATTCCAACAGGGAGAAATTAAAAAAAGGGCAACAGTTCTTGACTAAGCACAAAACCCAATGGAAGGAACAGGAAACTCAGGGCTTGAGAGTAATTTTCTTTGACTTGAAGCCCTGCTTCTGAACAGGAGAGTAGGGGTTGGACCCTCGAGGTGCCCCAGGGTTCCACCCCAGGTTTAGGTCACACTGCAGAGCTCTATGTGGAGTCTCATGCCTGTGGCTCTGGGGTCTGAGGTCTTGAAGGCAGATTCACCCCCAGCTCCAGTAGGTGAAGCCAGTGAGGAGGGCTCTCTACAGTGGCCACGTCTCTGTAGCAATTCTGTGAGGGCCCTGGGGCTTTTGGGAAGTCCTGGAAATGTAGGCGGAAGCAGTGCCACCTCCGGAGCTTGGCAGCCTTGGTGGAGCCGGCAGCATTGTGGACACGGCTGAGGTTTAGCACATGCCCTCCTAAGGATTCACTCCTGAGGCTGCGCCCCACGGCTGAGGGCTGTGAAACAATGTGGCAGGTAGACTTTTTTCTTCCAGTACTCGGGATTGATCCTAGGGCCTTTTCACCGAGCTTCTTTTGAGACAGGGTCTTGCCATGTAACTAAAATGCTTAGGATGGGCTCAAACTCGTGATCTTTCTGCCTCAGCCTCCAGAGTGAGTGCTGCGATTGTATCAGTACGTGCTGCTGGTGAGCAAAGAGTTTAGGCAGTGACTGCCAGGATCCCCTGAGAGCCAGAAGTCTTCCTTGGTTTGTGATGAGAGGTGGCACAATCCCTGAGATGCCTCCTGGTTTCTTCCACTGTCTGGATAAAGAGCACCGGGGATGCCACCCACCCACTCACACTAAACTATCGAAAAGTCACCTGGCCCCACCTCCAGGGTCCCTCCATTCTTTAAAATCTGACCAAGCTGAGAATTTTCCAAATCTTTAAGTTCTGCTTCCCTTCTAATTATAAATTCCATTTATGATTCTCTTTCTCTTGCTCCTCAAATTTTCTTACAAGTCAAGAGAAACAATGCCCTACCTTTAGCACTTTGCTTGGGATTTCTTCTGCCCAATGTTATTTCACTGCCCCTAAGCTCTTTCTTCCATGAAACACTAGGGAGTGAACACAATTTAGCAAAGTCCTATGCTACTTTGCAACAGGGATGTCCTTTCCTTCAGTTTCCAGTAACACAGTCCAGTTCATAAGTCTACCCTGAGGGAACAGCTACAAAGACTGAAAGTGTCCACAGCTCTCTTCAGTCCTCGCCGGAACTGCCCTTTAAGGTCCATTCATGGGCAACATAGGCTCTGCCAGCCTTGCCCTGGACCAAGCTCCAAAGCCATTCCCATACTTGCAGGGGTTTATCCGAGCAGCACACCACCACTCAGGCCCAACCTGTCCCGTCTTTGTCCACTATAACAAAACACTAACAGGTAACCTATAAATAGAAATCTTTCTCTCAGTCCTGGAAGATGGGAAGTCAAAGATCAAGGAACTAGAAGATTTAAAGGGTCACTCTTCTTGCCCTGTGTGCTGGTGGCAGAATGGACTGGAGCGCTCCCTATTTACTTCCTTAGCAAGGCCACAAATTCCATTCCGGAGTGCAGAGTCCCTGGAACTTAGTCATTTCCTGAAGGCTCTGCCCCCGCCTTACGCCCACAGTGGGGTTTAGGCTTTGACAGGAATTTTGAAGGCAACACATTCGGATGGGGTTTATAAGAATTAGAAGTCTGCCCTTGAACTCAGAACTAAAAGCACTTCAGAAGTAGGGAGATAAACTAAGGCCTTGGGTGGCCCAGTTTAAAGAAGAACCCCAAATCTCCTTCCTCCTGCCCTCCCACAACTTGAGGTTTACAGTAACTGAGTTAGTAGTACACACGACTCTCATCATTGCCAGACCAAGCTGTTTAAGGGATTACATGTGTTATTTGTTCAAATTGACAAGGGAAGAAAAGTCATGCTTCCAAAAGAGGAATTTAAATCTGAGTCATAACATCAACTAAAATATCAATAAAAAATGTCTTCTCAAAATAGGAGTAATGTAAAGGCCAGACTCAAAAAAAAAATCTATGTTTAATTTTGGGGTTTATAAAATTATATTTTGAGGCCAGGCATGGTGGTACACACCTGTAATCCCAGCACTCAGGAAGGCTGAGGCAGGAGGATTGCTGAGTTTGAGGCCAGCTTGGGTTATATACATTGCAAGTTCAAGACCAGACAGAACTGTATAGGCCCTATCTCAAAAAACCAAAATCAAAACCAAAACCAAAACCAACAAACAAAGAAATAAAATTAGAGTGGCACAAGTGCCTGCCTGGTAGGTGCAAGGTTGTGAGTTCAATCCCCGGTACCAAAAATAAATAAATAAATTAGATATCTTTAGATATTTACATATTTAGCTATAAATAAATAGATAGGGAAATAAACTTCAGTCAGGTTGTCTTATCCATTCACCATTCCAGTGGGTGGGCAGGAGCAAATGTTTGAAAAAACTCTGAGCTATCTTGAAATGGGGACTTTGTTTGAGCTTCGGTCTCTGTGAGGTTGTAGCTAGATTACATTCTTCACATACTTACAGTAAATTGTGTTTTATCTTTAGCTTGAATTCTACAGATGATTAACAGTCCTCAACTGACCAAGAAAAATGTCATGTCTAGAATGTCATAAAGATGTTCTGAAACCATTAAATTTGTTAAAAAAATATTTTTATCGAAGTAACTTTGCATTTAAAACATAGTCCACAATACTGTACATTCTGGCAAAAATTCATCCTTATGGCTCTTAGTTGAACAGATGTAAACACTGGCAGTAAAGAATTATTCTTTAAATGTCTAAGATCTTTAGTTAGCAGTGGGGGAGGTTATTTAAATTAGGTGTAGTTTTAGGGTAGCTGAATTCAACTTCATTTATGAATAAAATTTTCTTTCCTCCTTCTTTCCTTCTTTTTCTTTCTTTCTGCCACTCTCCCTCTGTGCCCCCTACCTGTGGCCTTTCACTGAGCTATACACCAAGCCCTTTATTCTGAGATAAGATCTCACTAAATCACTGAACTGCCCAGGCTGAGAGGATATACAATCCTCCTGCCTCTGCCTCTCATAGTGCTGGAATTACAGATGTGTCTCACATGTCTGGTTTATAAATAAGACTTCCTGAAAGTGCTACATCTGTCAAGTTCTAGCAGAATTAATGAACACCTTTAGAGAAACACTTGACTAATCCTTACCCATTATTTCTACTGCTAAAGATGAATTAGTGTACTGTTTTTCCCCCAACTGTCCTCTAATGGAAAAACTTTCCAATTAAAAGTTTCAGCTACAGAATGAACTACAGGAGGGTTGGGGAGATAGCTCAGTGGCACAGAGCCTGCCTGGCAAGCATGAGGTCATGAGTTTGATTTCTGGTACAAAACAAAACAAAAAAGAATAAACTATTGTTCATACAGTCAGTTTATATGAGACTATATTTTAGGGAAGAAGAAGTTACAAGAAGAAGGAAAACAGAAGGCAGGCATGGTGGCACATGCATGTAATCCCAGCACTCAGGAGGTTAAGGCAGGAGGATCGTGGATTTGAGTCCAGCTGAGCTATATAACAAGATCCTGTCTCAAAACAACACCCCTCCCCGCAAAAGAAAAGATATAAAGCATAATAGATTTAAATCAACTTGAATAACTAAAACCAAGAGAAGCATTATATAAGGAGCAAACACTTTACTAGTAAACACTAAGAACCCACAGATTCAAATATGTGAAAATTAAACACCAAAGAGCACAATCTCTTTTTCTCAAGACTTTATATCAGTTACAGTCAGATAAAAATAAAATGCTTTTTAAATCAGTTGTACCTAAGCACAGTTTCAGTTCTAAGATTTGATAATTTTCTTACCATTTGGGGTCCAACATTCACATTTATTGGTCCTAAGGTTTTTGGTAAAATCTTTGTTGGTGAGTTGGTGCTGGAAACTGGAAATGCAATAAATGAAATATTACCTGAAATGATATTAAGACAGTCAGTGTTCTGCCACATCGAGCCCACCTGCCGTCCACATACTCGTGGCCCTAATCCCTTTTGCTAAAGCAGTTTACAAGTACCTTATGAAACGCATTATAAAAAATGAACAAAAAAAAGGAAGCGTATTATAAATTAGAAGACTCACTGAAAACCCATTCAAACTGCTTTGCTGTAGTGAATATGATTGCTTCTGTTGAGTAACTAATCTTATTTTATTTATTTTTTTTTGCGGCACCGGGGATTGAACTCATGACCTTGCGCTTGCCAGGCGGGTGCTTACGCCACTGAGCTAAATCCCCAGCACTTGTCTTTTTGAGACAGGGTCTCACTGTGCTGTTCAGGCTGGCCTTGAGCTCACTTTGTAGCCCAGGCTGGTCTCGAACTCACGATTCTCCTGTCTCAGCCTCCCGAGTGCTGTGATTACAGGCGTGGGTCACTACGCCTGGCTAACTAATCTTATTTTATTTATTTATTTATTTTTTTGTGGCACCGAGGATTGAACTCACAACCTTGCGCTTGCCAGGCAGATGCTTAGGTCACTGAGCTAGATCCCCAGCCCACTAATCTTATTTTATAAGAAATACATTAAAAAATAATTCCAGTTTATTTCACAATTATTTGCTAAACTTTCCGTTGGATTTTTATTTTTTATTTTTTGTCATTTTGAGACAGGGTCTCACTATGCAGTTCAGACTGGCCTTGGGCTCACTTTGTAGCCCAACCTGGTCTTGAACTTGCAATGATCCTCCTGCTTCAGCCTCCAGAGTGCTGGGATTACAGGAGTTGCACCACCACACCCAGTTCATTGGATTTTTAAAGGAAAAATATTTAGAGAATACATAATGTAAATCATAGTTTATATGAAGAGTAAAGAAATAAGATTTTTTTTTTTTGAGATGGGGTCTTGCTATGCTATGTAGGCTGGCCTCAAATTCACAATCTTCCTAAATAGCTGGCATTACAGACACATGCTACGGATCCCACTAGAGAAATTTAATCTATTTAAACAACTGAAACCAAGAGAAGCCTTGTAAGGGCACAAAAGCTTTAATATTACACATCAAGAATTCATATGCCATGGAACCAAAAAGAAAAAACTGTAAAGTATAATGTGCAAAGAAAAAAATCTTTAAATTTATCATGTAAAATATTTAAACTAAAAGTTCATATATTTTCAAAGTGTCAATCTGATAGGTTTTTAAACTTTTATAATATTAAGGAAAAAACATGACACTAAATAGCTGATGCTAAAAGCATAGGATCTATACAGTGTTTTCAAATGATTTCTTTCTTTCTTTTTCTTTTTCTTTTTTTTTTTTTTTCTTGAGACAGGGTCTCACTATGCAGTTCAGGCTGGCCTTGAACTCACTATGTAGCCCAGGCTGGCCTCGAACTCACAGTGATCCTCCTGCCTCAGCCTGCCAAGTACTGGGATTACAGGCGTGCACCACCACACCCCGTTTTTACACTCTCAATTTTTTGATTCCTGTTCCAGTCTCCCATGAATGTCACTTTTTGTAAAAAATTAATTTTATTGGTACATTGTAGCTATACATAATGATCACATTCATCACTGGGAACCATACCTGTACATGACATATCTTGATTCATTTTTCCCCAATCTCTTCTCCTCCCTTCAATTTTTCCCATCCTTATTTACAAAAGCTTTGTTTCTATTTTTCTTCTTCAAGCCTTTTAAATTTTCCCTTCCTTGCTTTTCCCCTCCCTTCGCCCATTTGAACATTTTCTTCCCATTTCCCAATATCCATCATTTTGATCCTTATTTATCCTTTCAATCTCTCACATCAGAGAAACAATGTATACACTTTCAAATTAATGAAGTAAAGTGACAGTAAGAAAATTCACCCCAAAGTAAAAAGTCAATCAATTATTTTCCACATCACAGTAATATTAGCTAGTGAACTCCTCTGGACAAACTTCAGCTTATTAATGTTTCTCTTAGAAGAGATCAGTGTAACTGGGAGAACACTTAGGATGTATATGAAAGAGGCCAACAGCTGAAACACTGTGGGAAACTGGTACTTAAGAGCCAGACTAGCAAGATATCGGCTTCTCAGCCTGCTCCCTCAAATGGCCCTGCTCCTTTGGCTTCTAAAGTGTGACCACACTTAGTCTCCTTCTCTTGCTCCCCACCCCCACCTCTTAACTCTCAGCAGATATGCCTATCACCCACAGTAAGGAAATTAGGCCAACAGGCAAAATTACTGCTTAACCTGTGAATTTATTCACGCCCTCACTGGCTTTAGTTATTTCTCCCTGAATGGAAAGTCCCTTATTCTCATTTAAATGACTTCTTTCACCTTTGCTCTGGGATTTCTGGCTGTAAGGTATCTCTCCCATCAGTGATCTACTACAGGATGCTATCTTCTGAATTTTCAACTATTCCTCCGGCTCCTTACCTTCACTCTCTCTGCCAATTTGGCATTGTGGATCATTTCCCTCAAATTCCATGTTAAAACAGAATTATCTTTCTCACGGCTGCTCAGTACAGGCTAGCACTCCAACCTGCTTCTCCCTCGGGTTTAACTATTCACATGTATGTAACTGAGGCGTGGTATACGCTCATCTGTTCAGTGACCACTCCAGAAACAGTCTTCTAGTGACTGGCGCACCCTGCTTGTGACAGCTGTCCTTACTCAGCTTCCTTCATGCTGCGGGCACCTGTTTAATCTGGATCTGAATGGTACCTGGTTTGAATATACAGATCCCGCAACTCTGGTTCCCGAGATGGTTCACACTGCGGTGCGATGCCATCACCAGGGAATAGCACACAGCAGCAGGGCCCGAGGGTGAGGCGGGCCTGGGCAGGAGAGGCCCATTAACGTTCTCCAGATGGTTTCAGTGTGCAGTCAGGGTGAGCACCACCGCTCGAACTGGACGTGCTAGCTCTAATCAATTTTCCCAGCTAATCCACACATGTGTAATAAACAAGTCCTTTAGCTGGCAAAACTATTCTAGACACTCAATGCCTTCGAAGAGTCCACACTTGCCACGTGTTTCTCAGAATCTTAAAAACGACAGGGAAGTTCCAGTTGAAGATCCCAACCCTTGAATTCATAGCAATCTTGACTCAGCCTCCTGAGTGCTGGAATTACAGGTGTATGCCACCATGGTCGGCTCCTCATGTATATTTTAAATAATCTCTGAATAAATATAATCCCTGTTATGGTTTGTGTCTAGGTGGCCCCCCCCAAGTCTCATGCAGTCATGCAAGCCGCTGAATCTAGTGTTTGTGATTGGTTTGTTGTCTAGCACTGGGATTGGCTGTTTGAGGGCTGCACCTGCCCAGGGTTGGTGCCAGCACACAATGTAAGGTCGGGAAGGAGGACTGCTTTTCCCTCTTTTGCCCTGTTTGCTCTTGCTGCTTGCAGCAAGGTTGCCCCTCAGCCATGCTACCCTTCTTGGAACCAGCTAAGTATAAACTGAAATCTCCAAAAACTAAGAAATAAACCTTTCCTTCCTACATGTTGGGCATCAGGTATTTGGTCTCAGCAACGAAAAAGTAACCAAGACAATCCCCAATACAAAATAAATGCCATGTAAATATGTGCTACACTGGATTGTTTAGAGAATAATGAAAAAAAGGTCTATATATGTTCCATATAAACACAAATTTTCAAACATTTTCAATGTGTAGTTCATTGACCTTGGGTACTCAGAGGGCTGACTATTCCACACCATTATTTTCAGTGCTAGTCTGTTCCACATACATGAGATATGATTGCAAATACAGTGAATGTTTAAATTTTTAAAAACTGTATTACAGTAAAAGACACACTGCCATTAACTCCCCTCAAAACACCCCCCCCCCACTTCAACACACTTATCCCATTGTTCTTGCCACTTTCTTAAGTAGTTTTGGAAGTTCTTTTTGGTGAGTATCTTTAGTTGCACTGCCAAGCCTACAGCAACATCCTGAATCAACTCAAACTGTTCATCTTTCCTTGTCATTTTGACTTTGGGGAACAGTCAGAAGTTTCATGGTGCCAGAGCCAGACAAAGGTGCACAGGTACACATTGTACAAGCCTGTCTTTCTGTTGGAAGTAAAAAGAAATAAGATGTGTTATACATGTGGACCAACTCTCCACAATGAACATAATCATGATACACTGTAAACGTGTACTAATAAAAAATTAAAAGTAAAAACTATGTTTGAAGTGAGGAAGAGTATTTTTTTTTTTTTTGTGGTGCTGGGGATTGAACTCACAACCTTGCGCTTGCCAGGCAGGC
>RJWT010032626.1:0-14094 GCA_004365215.1 Cuniculus paca | reverse complement strand
ATAATCCCCTAAGTAACTCCTATCCATGTACATTTCCACCTCCGTGGGAGTCCTCCTGCCATGAGTGGGGGAGAATGGGGATGATCACAAACAGGAGGTTTGTCACACAGTTCTTGCAAAACTCCCAGGCTGAGTCCCACACATTGTTCTCATTCACTCCATACTCTACCTGAGTTCCCAGCCAATTTAGAACCACTGGACTAGATAAATCACTGTGGCCCTTCCCAATACAACAATCCTGATTCTATGACTCACTGAATCATGAAATAATCTAATGGATACAGGATAATGCAAGAGATATCTCACCCACTGAATTCAGTGACTTTTGACCACAAATAGCCTTTAAGGATAATGAAATTCCTATGACTGAGCTCTCTCCCCTCCCTCTGGAAAACCCTTAACAATCTCCCTCTAACTCATTCAAATCAGAGTCACATGTAAATCAGAACCAAAGTAGAAAATTAAACCTCGCAGACAAAAATGCACCATACATTTGTGGAATAAGCACGCGCAAAGTATAAAAATCAGTCTTTATTATGAAATTTGTAAAAGCAACTCATTTCCAATTTGGAAGCTTCTTCCTAATGAAATAATTTTTCTCATCCTCCAGCTGTGTTGGGAGGGTGAATTATCACAGGCCTCACAGTTGGAACTTCAGCTCCACGGAAGTCTAGGACTAAATATGAGCTGCTCCTTCAGCATACAGAGCCAATGGCAGGCACCTGTGGGCTGGGGAAAAGATGATAACGGAATCTCTGGAGTCTGACAAAGTCTCCCCTCCTTATATCCCTTGACAGGTAGACTCAGCATTTGTGTAAGTGGACAACTTCACAATAGGGGCCTGCTGGGAGAAGAGGAAATGAGCCTGACCTTAGGGTATTTGTATTGATCCTACCAAAGGCCTGGTGATACAAAAAGACACTAAGGGCCCAAGAGAGAGTAGGAGAAGCCTGGAGTGATCCTGTCTTTCAGAGCAAGGCCCAGAAGCAAAGAGAAAGGGCCTGTGGCAGGGCAGAACATGGCTGAGTCTAGAAGGTTCTCATGACCCAACCTGTTATGTGAATCTAATTAAACCAACATGAAAGCAGTAATGGGATTCTCAGCATGGAGCCCCTTTGAGGCCTACATAGAGATCTGATGCAGCTAACAGATTGCTGCCAGTGAGAGACGCATGAGGTGAACAGTGGCCCAAAGAAGGCATGCAGGAAAGACTGCAGGGAGGAAAGCAGGCAGAAAAAGACATGGACCTACTCAACCAAAGCAAGAACTCTTAAAACTAGAGCCCGTTGTCAAGCCAATGAGATTGTATCTTGATCCTTTTACACTGAATACACCCTGGAGTTCCTCAGTCATTCAGGATAGATTACTCCTCAAGAAAGGAATAATATTTTCTCCTAAAATGCAATTCTGGGATCCCAAAAGATTTGAGGAAAAGGATATAACTGTATTTCCAAGCTGGAAAAGTAACACGTATGAATATACATGTTATTCTAAAAGAGCATGAAATATAAATTCTTACATATTGGTGACTTTCACTTAGATTTTTACATGTTGATTCTAATATTTACTCACTTATTCAATCAACATTTGTCAAATGTGCACCACCACTATTGTGTACCATCACTATGGATACTAAGTAGAGTAATATACTGCCTAGCCCTCCAGCATTCCTTAGTGTAATCAGAGAAAACGAGAAATTACAGCACGACTTAGTAACTGCTATCCTTGAGAAATAAACAAAGCATTATGTAAGCCCAGATTAATATCATAAGGAAGTTTTACTTCCCATTTCTCTGACCATTGTTCAACCTCCTACATACAACCTTCCTTCTGCATCAATCATAGGAAGGGAAGCTACTGAAGAAGAAAAGAGAAAGAAGGTTTACCAATGGCCAACACAGATGAACACTGATGATGCTACTGGATGAAGGTACCTTTGGTAGAATTTAATAAGGAAACTGTGTCATTCATCTAGAGAATTCTACACATAGTGATTATTATTATTGCAGCTCCAGATCTCTGTAACCTTCAGTCTAGATTCAGAGCTAATAATCTACCCTCTACTTTTGGCAACACTCTTCTTCCCAGGACAGAGGAGGTGACTAGATCAAATGCAGAGCCTATGTCCCCCCTTCCCTAATGTACAGATTCTGCACAGAGAAAAGTCTGTCTGTGGAGGCAAGGGGTTAGCAATGTTTGTCTTTGAAAAATGACACAGGGAAATTCCTTCTTTAATTCATTTGTTTCCTCTGTGTCAGCCAAGTCGGTAAGACCATGCCTCTCTGAATTCCCAGAATGAACACGGTAGTTTCATAGTGAGGATAAGAAAGAGAGAAAATGATTTCTAATTCTGCCAGTTCCACCCTTGGAAAGAGATATTCCTTCTGCTCCTCCCAGGATGTTCTACCCCTTCTCCAAGGAGCTTCATGAGAATTAAAAGAGAAAAAAATAAAGCTTATGACTAAACCTTTACGAGCAACCACAGGCTACCAAAAAAAAGTCACTTGGTGGATACAGTCACTTATCAACTTTACCTTTTTTTGATGTCAACTGCCCATTCAATTTTCCTTTAAAAATTCATGGATGTTCATGGGGAAATAACTACAAGGCCACAGGAAGCTGATCTGTCTTTACAAAGTGCCTGAGTCACCATCTAAAACCTATAAACTGTCACAGTCTGTCATCGTTGCAAAGATGGGGCCATTATTTAAATTAGACTGTATATGATTTTTTCCCTCTGTGATGGCTTTTCAGATGGTGATATGTCATGCCAAGTCACAATAAACCAGTGTTAAGCATTCTCAACACATTAGTCTTACCCACAGCTTTCAGGAATGCATACTGATGATATAAAAAGGATTTTGTCTCTGTCTATGCCTGTCAAAAAGAATCCAAGGAAATATATTTGACATAATTACCTGAATATGGGCTGACTGTTATGGCTTCTGCATGTAGAAAAAAATAAACAGGCCTTCCTTATTGCCAACTAGGACAGATTCTTCACAAGAAGTCTCTTTTGAGTTTTTGTCTTGTTTTTAATTTATTACATTTTTATGACTACATGTTTGCAGTGTGTAATAATTACATTCATCATGGGGAGCTGGTGCATGTACATAGCACATCTTAATTCTTCCTACTTCCCCTATCTTCCATCTCTTGGTCCCCTTCCCATTGGCAGAAGATTTGTCTCCCTGTTTCCCACTATCTATCTTTTATTTTGCTCTTTAAAATATTTATACTTTGGGACTCACTGGAGTATATGAGCCCCATATTTGTTTAGTATTGAAGAGTTCATCAGGCCTTAAGTGACATAATTTCATTTAATTTTCACCATAATGCTCCACCTCAGGAGAATATGTATTTTCATCACTCTTCTCATTTGACATGTGGGGAAACTGTGGCTCAGAACATTTTTGGTGACTCAATCAAGTATATAAAAGTCAGTAAATGACAAAAAAAAAAACCCCAAACTTCTATCTTCAGAACTTCTCTTGAATAAAGGTTGCAGCTCAATCTTTTCTAGCTTTAATCTCATTTGTGCAATGAGTTTATTTTCAAGTGTTTTAAAGAAAGGAGCAGTCAAGCTCAAGAGACAGAATCTTAGTGCAGCGCATCTCATGCTGCATATGAGAATCACCTGAGGAACCTGAGTTTATAAAAATCCTAATTCCCTGGTCAAGTCTTTCCCCAGTGAGAGAAATCAGATCATCTCAGGGCGGAAGCAGATGTCACCAATGTTTTTATCTCCCAAGAGATTAAACACTGTGCGGCTGAATGCGTTCACCCTCGAAACTGTTGTGCATTAGAATCCCCGGAGATGCTTGTTCAGCAGCAGTGTATCCCATGCTAGATTTGATTTTTCGACAGGGTAGATTATTAGATGCCTTAGTGTTTAACAAGTTCTCCCACTGATCCTGGGGCAGAGAAAATCTGAGAATCATTAATTTAGGGGTTACAGTCAACTTTTAAGTTTGCCGAACTTAGATTTGATATTTCTGCCACTTGCCCACGTGTGCCTATATCTCAACAAGTTAGTTACTTCCCAAGTTTGTTTCCTTTCCTGTAAAAAGGTGATGATAGTAATATTTATCGTTTACACTTGTCTGGACATTCAGCAATACAATGTTGTGATTTTCACCTGAGCCAGCAGCATCAATGTTTCCCAAGATATACGAGAAAGACAAAAATTATCAGCTCCCTGCAACCACCACCACCACTTCTGCTGAAGAATAAGAAACTCTGAAGATGGGGCCTATTGGTACTTCATGAGGAACTTTCGAAGTGATTGTTATATACGCTACAGTCTGTGGTTACAGTGCTGGTAAAGCGATTAGTCCTATCCCTGGTATACAGCAAGTATTCCACAAATGTTAGTTTTCAAATTGTGATCGTCCTCCTCACTATCATCATCCCCTGCAAAGCTTCCAAAAGTAACTTCAAAACTTACAGCTGGAAAGGAAACTACAAAGGAAGAGCAGATTCAATGTCAAGATTGGGGCTACAATTATCAGCACAAAGGTTTTTTGTCCTCCTGACCCATTCAACATTCCTAATAAATTATAACCATCTGATCGTATCATTTCCCTCTGTGAAAGTTCATCAATAGACAGGTGCAGTGCCTTACAACATGCTTGTAATCCAACTATGCAGGAGGCTGAGGCAGGAAAATCACAAGGTTCAAGGCCAGCTGGGATAATTTGACAAGACCAACTCAAAAAAATAAAAAAGAGCTGAGGATATAACTGTCAAGAGCTGAATTCAAATCCCAGTATTGGAAAAAAGAAACAGATAACAATCAACTATCAATACTATTATGTAACTGTGCATAGTAAAGAGTCTAAAGTCTAGCCTTGCCTTTTGCAACAGACAGGTATCTATACCTCTCTCTTCCTTGTCTATGAGTCATATTTCTATCTCTTGATTCCTGAGAATTACCCTACTAACAATCATCTCCTCTCCCGAAAAGAAAAAAAATAAAATAAGTCAAGTAGTTAGATGAAATAGAACTGCCGAGGTTCTACTGTGTTGGAGTTGTTGCATAAATAAAACAGATCTTATCCCTTAGGAAGGGTTAGTGGAGAAAAACAGACATTAAACAAATGTGTGCAAAATTCTACAAAAGAGGAGCACAAGGTGCCAACGGGCACCATCATGTGGTATGTGACCCGGCGGGCATGGTGGTAGATGGCTGTGGGCTCAGAGCTTACGCCTGGGATCGCGAGGTTTAACCTGGGGCTGAAGATGCGTAGAAACCAGGCAGGAGGCTGCAAGCACTCCCATTAGAGGGTATAACAAGAGCAAGGTCCCAAAGCGGAAGACTCATGACACAGCAAGAGCTGGCTTGCCCAGCACAAGTGAGGGTGAGGGGCTCCTGTCCACTCAGCTCCTCAACATCAGAGTGAAGCAGCCATTTCCCAACACTCACATCAGCCCGTGTCTGAGGACCCAAGAAGCTGTTGGTAAGTCACGTTGCAGACAATTCAAGGAACTAAGGAATGAAAGGCTGTGAGCAAAATCTACAGTCCTTGGAATAGATGGAGTCCAGAATTCCAAATTTGATTTTAAAAATCATTAAAAATTAGGTCAGAGGCTGGTAAGGAAATGTGATGAAGAGTTAAAGGAAACCATATTAATTTTATCCCAAGAAATATGAAAAGTAATTTCCTCTTGATCTTCTGTTTTTGAAAAGCTTTTATATCTAAGAAGATGGTCTATTTTTCTTCATCTCCATTAGGAACAGAAGAAAAGTTTTCAAGCAGCAATGCTAAAAATATAGATTTGTATGAAACAATTTCTTGACAATAAAGAGAATTAAATTTTAAGGATATTACTAAGGGAGAATAAGTGGTTCCCTAAAGGCATACATATATTATATTATATTATATGCTATTTTACCTGGAAGCAGATGGTGAACTACATTATCTCTTCAAGTAGCCTGCTATCCTGTGAGGTCCAGGCCAAGGAACTATAGATAAATTGGAACAACAGTGACATCTAGTGGAAAGTTTAGGAATAACACTCCATCCACCAATCCATGTTTGAATCTCTACACACTTTAAAGATTGTTTAAAAGCTAGATGCAAACTTGTTCCAAAATTACGCTTTTCCATTCATGACTCAGCCACAGGCACTAAGTGCAAAACAAGTTGCAAATCATCAGGCTGATTAATGACAAACCCTGGAGAGGAAAATGGCAGATTAAAAGTATTTTGATAGTCACAGTTGAAAGGTTAAACTCAAATAAAATTGGAATGCTTTCATTAAATTCTCAGCAGCGACATTCTTAATGTATGTCTGGGGAGGGGGTTCCGTAATTGAGAAACAAGTGCAAATCTCTGTTGCAGATAAGAAGGGGAATTACTCATTAGTCATTGGAAAGCTTAAATGATTGCACTGTCCCCAGGTTGCCTTCCTTACAGTCCCTTCGAGGTGACTCTCTCAGACTCTTATGGGAAACGTGTCAGAAGATGATTTTCCTCAGCATAGGTCCAAAACTCAACTTTGTCAGAACATTGAGAAATCACTTAGATCTGCAAGTAATGCCTTTAGGCCAATATTCAATTTGAATAGACAGTGCTCTTGGAAGAACTGCATGAGACAACAAATACGACATCGATATGGAAACTACACACCAGTTATCCGTGCACTACCTCAGAGTAGTCCATTTATTCTCTGTTCTGCTATAAGGAAGCTGGATCCTAGATTTCTCACTTGTAACTTGCAAAGTGATAAAGCTTGAACTTTGTCAGTAGAGGGTGCTAGAAGGCGTTCTGCCCACTGCTTGTTTCCCTGGTGCCCTGTGTGTAGGCGTCTGCAACTGGTGCAGCCTCCACAGCACCCATGCATGACAGTGAAGTCAGCTTCTCTAGCACCTGGTTCCATGGCACCACCCGTGCCTGGTTGTCCTCTGCAGTCTTAGCTTCTCGGTGAAGTGCCACCAGCCCGACCCCCACACATACATGGCTTCCTTGAGACTCCTTTCGGGGAATCTCAGCATCAGTAAATGCCATCACCCTAGGAGCCACAGCAGTCCTTCTCCAAAAGAGTCTGGATCTCAAGTTGGGGTGGGGGTTAGGCGTGTGGGACAAGCTTTCCATCCCTATTCCTTTCTTGGGTTCTCTTTTTTAACCCTTTGCACCTACTATTCCTGTATACTCTGAAGTTCTTTACACTGCTCAAGAGCCAGTCCCCATGACTTTAATTCCCTTTTTCAATTAGTAAATCATTCAATTAAATATTCTCTTTCAAACTGCTCTGTGGTTTATGACTCCTGATCGGACCAACTGATACAACATAGAGTAAATGCTAGCTAGAAACAGACCCAAGTTTGTTGGGTTCTGAATTTTGCATAATTTGTTGTCCCTCCAAAAGGAATAATATGAAAGGATCAACAGAGAATTAGAGAACCTTGGAAGGATCTCATGCCAATAAGGGACGCTAACACTAGCTTCACCGTAAATCATCCCCAATAGTAACTATTGTTTATATTAGAAGAGTATGTAGAATGTTTTTCTACACACTCTTCTTCCAATATAAAATGTTTGATTACCATCTTCCTTGAAAACATGGTATTTGGGAAGCCAAATACCAGAGATCTACAACATTTTTTAAAAATGGCTCATCAAAGCCTGGCTAATGGTCTCTGATGTGTACCTTTGCCTTAAGTGCCCGCCACAATGCTCACTCACTTCTTCATTTCCTGTGGATCCTTTTTAACTCTTCAAGTCTCAGTTAAAAGGTACTTTGCTTTCCCATTGCCTTCCCACCTACTGACCTGGACACAGCTAATTGGATTTTGTTTTGGTTTGGTTTTTTTGGTTTTTTGATTTTTTTTTCACTTATGTACAAAGAAAACTTGAAACATATTCAACAGGTATTCACCAAACTGAAATGTAGATATGCATCTGTGTTTCTCTCACCTAGTAAGTACAGTGCACACATCAGATGTTCAGTAAATGTTGTATGCATTGAAGTGAATTAAATGATGCAAATTTCAGACATGCTTGAGATGAGTCAGTGCCCACACTTCGTGATTATTCCTCTAATTCAAAGCCCTAATGAATGAAATCAATGATACATAATAAAGTACCATCTCCCAGATTAAGTTCTGTAGACACTGGTTTTAGATTGACCAAGGCATATGTTAATCTGACAGTGTAAGTGCCTCAAAATCAGAAGAGATGCTACAGCTTAGCATTGAAGGGAAATAGGTATTAGAGAACAAACCACATCGAAAAACTGTTTTTAGATCATTCTCACTTAAATTATAACCTAAAATGTATATCCACAAGGTGAGTTATCTTCCATCTTTTATTGTTCCAATAAAAAGAAAACCCTTTTCCTAGGTTTAGATCATTCCAAGTGCAAAAGGCTTGGAATTTTCTATTAATATTCCTTAGGTACTTTATCAAAGTGTTACAGTTTAGTGTTACAAAATATTCAGATTTATTCCACCAGCTCACCAAGTCATTCGTCCAGCTGGTCATTATACAACCATGTTAACCATAGTTCTAATCTCAGGAATTTCTCATTCTAATCTGATGGTCCTTTCTTTCTCTACGTTGTTCTTTAATGTGCAACTTATTTTCCATCCTACATTTTGCATGGTCCTAGAAAATAGATTCCTCCCCAAATAGATTCAAACTCAAACTCAGTAAAGTTACATAGGTGTTTTTCAGTCAAACATCTGAAATCATGATGATAACCTTGATTTGTGCTCCATCTAGAATAGATGTACTCAGAAAGTTTCCATCATTCCATTTCTCTTCCATCAGTCCATTAAAATAAACTACTGTAGTTCTTTTTCCTTTCCTACAGTGACCATCATTTCTAGTCAGAGTCAGGGTAAAAGGCTCTACTGGTTAAATCAGAAGGAATACCATATCATTCTTCTCTCACTAACACTCCAAACAAGAAAGGTAAGACTATAAATAACAATGTAGTCACCAGGTGCCAACTTCAAGGAACGAAGTGAGGAAATGACCAGTTCAACTACAAACAACAAACAACAAAAAGAAAGCAAGGGTAACTGTTTCAGTTTACTTAGGGAGAAAAATTACTGGTACAAATATTGACTTGGTTTATTAGTTGTATGACACTTAAAAAAATAAAGGCAAGCTATGACACGAAGGTGGTTATCACAGATAAACAAAGTGAAACAGAATTCTCCTTCCATGTACATCATGTAATATATCTGGAGTTTTGGAAAAGTTGACTATCACAGAAAGCACATAACTAGATGGAGCCATAGTGGTCTGAGTCTGTCATGTTACACATAGGAGCTCAGCCTCTTAGATGCTACCTATAATTCATACAGCTATCAATGCAAAAACTGCAATGGTACATGCATACCCATGTTTTTAGCAGCATAAATCATAATAGCTAAACCTTGGAAGCAGCCTCTGTCCATCAGTAAATGAATGGATAAAGAATAGGTAGTACTTATGCACAATGGAATACTACTCTACCGTAAAGGATAAACTTAAGCCATTTGTAGGAAAATGGATGCACCTTTAGATCATAAGTGACATAAACCAGGCAAAAGCTTAAATATCATGTGGTTTCTCTTATATGAGAGACCCAAAGTATACATAAACAGCCAAACAAGAGATCAATAATAGGAATTAGGGAGATAGATCTCTTGAAAAAGGGAAGGAGAACCAAGAGATGGAGGAAAGAGAGAGGGAGGAAGATAAGGCAAAGAATTAAACTGTTATATACCTGTACCAATTCCCCATGAGGAATGTAATCATTATGTATCGCAAACATGTACTAATAAAAAATAAAAATTGAAAGAAAAAAAAAGAAAGAAATTACTTCTTCCCTGTAACTTGCCATGCACACAAATAAGCTTGGGCTAGAAAATGAACTAGTTGAATAAAATGCCAAAAAGCACATGAGAGTTTGCTCATGCTTTCTGTCTATGCCAGTCGCATGAGAACCTGCACAGTAAATCAGGGCATGGCTACCATCCCTGCCCAGGGTCCTGCCAACAGAGGACGAGCTCCACCATGCAGGAAGTGCTGTTTCAGTTGTGGCAGCACCTTCAAGGCAGAGTCTTCTGTTCTTAATAACTCTTTGGCCCACTTAGTCCATCATGGAGAGAGCAGAGGAATGGAAAGATATGATTGCAAGCAAGTATATTTTTCAAATTTGTCCTTGTATCAAATCTCATCACCCTTTCATAGACCCAGCATGTGAAATGCCTTCCTTTGCGTGATTCTTTGAATATTTGAGATGGTTTATCCAAGGGCATATGAAGCTGATCATAAGTTTAGCTTCAGGAGAAATGGAAAGAAAATCAAGCAACTTACTCAGGTCATAGTACCTCCTTCCTTGCTTCACATTGTGATTTTAAACATAAGTACTATTAAAGTACTAATGAATGCACTAATTGCATAAACTTTAATAGACTTAAACAGAGAATGGTAGTTTCTCCCTGTAACTACCTAATTTACTACGGGGAGGCTAAATTAGGGAGGAGAAAAGACTGAAACAGTAATTATTTGCTAGACAAAACAGAATGTGGATGTATAAAGAAAATTGAATATGCCCAAGTTGGTGAAAGTCAACATAGGAAATGTTCTCATTTCATTTTGAAACATCTTATTTCTGAGATATACATGCATAAAGAGTATAAGATGTCCTTTAACTGCAATGATTATTTCTAAATAATGTTCTATAGAGTTTAACAACTTTATAGAGTGAATAACTATAACTTTGTGGAGTGAGAGTGGCAAATTGACTCTATTTGAGGAGGGGAAACAATGTCAACCCACATAAGAATTTTACTTTGCAAGCCGGGCATGGTGGCACACGCCTGTAATCCCAGCACTCAGGGTTGAGGCAGAAGGATCACTGAGGCTGAGGCAGAAGGATCACTGAGATTTCGAGACCAGCCTAGCCTACAAAGTGAGCTCAAGGCCAGCCTGAACTGCAGAGCGAGACCCTGTCTCAAAAAGACAAAAAAAAAAAAAAAAGAATTTTTCTTTGCAAAAGAAAACTTAACTATTAGTGACATCTGAATATCTCTTAGAAAAAACAAAACAAACAAAAAACAACTCTTCTCCTGTGTTTGTCAAGCAGTATTATTGAGAAAGCCAATTTGCCCAACATCAGACTTCTACATCCTAAGGTTATTTGCATGTAATACCATATAATGGTAATAATAATAATTCACCAGAGAAGCATTACTTTCCTTGGTGCATTTGTTCCAGTTTGGGGTCTTGAAGGCTGAGCAATTTGATTTCATCAGAGCACTAGTCACAAAAACCTAGCTCCTGAAGTAGACTCACAAAAACCTAACTCCTGAGACTGATGTACCTCTATAGCCATGTTCACAGCATCACTATTCACAGGTGGAAGAAACTCAAGTATTTATCTACAGGGGAATTGAAAAGCAAAATGTGCTATATATATGCATACATTGGAATATTATTCAGCTTTTAAAAGGAAGGAAATTCTGACACCTCCTACCACATGAATGAACCATTGAAAAATTTATGCTATGCTTCAAGGACAAACTGGTCTCTCTCTCTCACTCACACACACAGAGTAAATACTGTATGTTTCCACTTATACCCAGAAGGGTATAGAGACAGAAGTAGAATGGGGATTATGAGGGGCTGAGGCTGGGGCAGGGAGGAATGGGGAGTTATCGTTTAATGGGTGCAGAGCTTCAGTTCTGCAAGATAAAAAGAATTCTGTGGGTGGCTGGTGGTGATGTTTACACAACAATGTGAAGGTAGTAAATGCCACTGAACTGTATGCTTCAAGTAGTTAAGATGCAAAATTCTATGCTGCATATATTTTAAACAGTTAAAACATTCGGAATCTTGTTTTTAATTTGTATCTGAAAAACAGAACTGTGGCGGAAACTTGAATATTTCCAAAACTTGAATAACTACTCCTGCATTTCTGTGTGACAAAAGAAGTGCTAAAATATAAATAGAAGGGTGCCTCAAGGACACAGACTTTAAGAAAGGGGGAACACAATGATTTGGATGCTTAGGGCAGCTGTCCAACACGACACATCAGTCCCACAATGGAAGCAGACTCATCAGAAGGGCCAGAACACACGGATTCCGATGACCAGCACTCCCTGAATTCATCTGAACCATAAGGACAGCCTTGCCAAAGGTCTTGGCAAAGATTTCCTCCAGTTGGACCTGCCAAAACCTGCTTCATTTTCTTTCTTCTATCTAAAACTAGCCAACCCTTTTTTGGATTAACCTAATCTTTCTTTAATTATGCAAATACATCCAATTAGATCACAGCCTAAGCTTTCAGATCCAGAAGGTACTCTGCTTAAAATGACCTTAGCGATGATAATCAAGATTGTTCATTTCAAAGAACTCTATTGTTGGTTTCAAAGAACTCTATTTCTCTTGTTTATGAAATTTCAGGAAAACTTCATTTTAGTGCAGAGGTCCTAATAGCCCTGACCTACATGATAGGAAATAAAATATTTAGTTTAAATCCATTTTTTCTGCATTACATTGTTGGCAAATCGAATTTTTTCTGCATTATACTATTGGTATCTAGGAGGGACATCATCAACTCTACATCAAGGATTCACCAATTATGCTAAAAAAATGATGAGAATTACTGAGAGATCTGAACAAGACAGCATAAGGAAATGAGAAAGAAAGTAGAAATTAGATATGAAATAAAGGAAGGAAAAAAATTAGAAGCCTGTAGGTTATAAAATAACTATGTATAGAATAGATACAATTGTTGAAAGCCAGGTGGCTTCAAGACGTCACCAACAGAACTTGTTAGGACAGAGGCAAGTTTCTTGTCTGCCACAGTAAGGAAGAATGTCAACACGCAGAGCTTCCCTTTTGTCTCCGAGAAGAAAGTTTGTTTTAAGGTGTGTGTTTCAACATGATGCTTATTAAGACTGGTGATGATCATGATGTAATAGTTTAAGGTTGTTCTTAAGAGCAAGGTTAAAAAAAAAAAAAAAGAGGCAAGACAAGCAATTTGAAGTCTTTGGGATAAAAATTGTCTATTGAAATGTTTGAGAGTATCCTTTGGGTATTTTCTGTAATGAACAATAAAATAACCTTCCTGGACAAAAATGTCTTGTAATTATAAAATTTTTCAAAAACAGAATAGTGAATAGTTATTAAATATTTATTTAATATAGACCAAAATTGCAAGATATGCATGACCTCAGTTCTGAGGATGTGTATATGTATCCTATATTGTATGTAATACAGTTTATCAGTTGCTACATATATTACAAAACTCCAGAGGTCACTATCCACAGTGTAGTCCATGTAAATAATTTTTCTGGATGATTCAGTGCAACAACCCTACTACATTTATATCATATGCTATACTATTTTCAGTATGATATGTATACTGTAGTACACTATGTATGATTTAAATTATACAGAATGCATATCATACACATATCTATGATAAAGGCTAAAGCACTAGAGTACTTTAACAATGTACAAAATGTTACTCCATATGTCCAATTTTTTTTTATAGAAAGGTGTCTTAGTCACTTTCTCATCCAGGGGTCATGATACTCAATGCTCAAAACTTAAAGGAGGTTTCTTTTGGCTCAGTTTTTCGATGTTTCAGTACTTGCATGGTTGGTTAGATCCAAGCAGAAGCAGCATGGTAGAAGGACTGGGTGGAGGAAAAGCTGCTCACCTCGTGGCAGCCGGAAAGCAGAGCCTCTAAGCATCTGGGAAGACAGGTACACCCTCCCAGGCCCACCACAATTACTGGCTTCTCTTGACTAGACCCTCACCTCCTAACAGCAAGTCAGCCATAATGTCATGTAATTCAATCACCTCCCAAACACATGGGGCTTTCGGGACTTGATTTAGGCTTTTAGATCTAAACCATAACAAAAGGTGGACTTGTTAGACAAGAACGCAAAGAATTCAAGGGAAGGAACTCCCTGAGGTCTCAACATCTTGAAAAGTGTTTGACCCATAAAAGGCCACTGAGAAACATCAAATGCTAATTAAATTACATCGACCTCTCACTTGACCAAAAACCCATTAACATTATTTTCTCACAGGGTAACAATGAAGCTAGCTTTTAGTTTTGTAATATGCAGAACCTCATCTG
>RJWT010032625.1:0-14077 GCA_004365215.1 Cuniculus paca | reverse complement strand
ATTTTGGAACAAGGTCTTGCCAAGTTGCTAAATTCCCCAAACTGGGCTTGAACTTGCAACCCTCCTGCCTCAGTTTCCAGTGTTGGGATTATAGGTATGCACTACCATGCCTGGCTTCAACTGACTGTTGAGGCCCTTCTCCTGCACCAGGGTTTGAACCTCCCTGCTAAGGCTAACCAAGACCTCTTTGGATGAGCCACATGCATTTCTAGAATTCTCTTCCCCTGGTCTTCTACCTGACTCCTCCCTCAGTGCTCTCTGAGCTGTCAAACAGAGGCAAGGACCCCTCTTCTATCAACCCTGCCTATAATAAAGCATCCTTGGTCACCAGGGCCCTAGGGAAGATTCCCTCCTCCCCGGGAGTCCTTCTTTCCATGGATGTGAGGAGCTCACCTCAGAGGCTTCCATGATGCCCATCAGAGGGAACAGGAAGAGAGGGAAAAAGGCAGTGATAGCCAGGGGCAGAGCCTCGGTGCACCAGAAGAACGCCATGAGGATGATGGCATAGCCACAGTAGGCTTCCTGTGGGCGGGAAGGGAGTAGAGGAGTTGTTAGAGGTGCAGACCTGTGTCCCAGAGTCTCATCTACTCTAGCCCCACAGGGAAACCAGGCCATTTGTCACAGTGTGGGCAGAACCTGTGAAACCCATGGATTCCCAAGGCTGAGGTCACATTTTAAAATGCTGGTGGGGGGAGGGGGGTGCACGCCTTATCTTTGCTTTAACTTTGGGGGACCAGACATTAAAATCCAGCCACACCAGTGTCTGCAGTTGGCTCTGAGCCTTCCTCCAATTGAAGGAGCCTGCAGGGTGCCCAGATGAGACAAGGGTGGCCAGGTGAAAGAGTGGACCTGCTGGACACCCTGGCCTTCCCTACCTCTTATCACTGCATGCAAGAATGTGTTTATTTGTATGACTATTTCGTGTTTGCTTCTTCTACTAGGATACAAGTTCAATGAGGACAGAGTGAGTTTTGTGACATCTAGATCCTTGGAGCCCAGGACCCAGGAGCCTTCAGAGCAAATCTTGTATGAATGAATATATCACTGCCAAGTCTTGGGAATGCTGGCAGAGGGCCTCCTTCTCAGCAATCCCGGCCTGGCTGCTGCATGACACAGCTCTAGCGGCTCCATTCACATCTCCCTGCTCTGCGAAAGGTTCTCCCATCCCTGCATTGTGCAAGGAAGAGTGGAGCCACCCAAGGAATCACCTTGGGTACCAGAAACCACACTTTCCCTCACGAGGTCTCCGAGACCAGAGGAGCCTGACCTCAGGCCTACACGAGGGTGGAATGGACGCCAGACAGTCGGGCGCCGGATGTCAGGGGCCTACCCTCGTCAGCTCCTCTCTGAGGACTGAGGAATCATTAGCCAAAGCCCTGTGGGAGAGGGGGCACTTGCCCACTCTGTTTACCTAAAGAAAGGGCAACACACAGGGATTAGTTGGACCGGGATGTGGCCCCTTCTCTTATTTCTCAGTTGTCCTGCCCTCTCCTCTTCACCCAGTACGAGCTGCCCTCACCTCTTAGCACCTCACAGTTTCAGTGCCCTGAGGCTTGAAAAGGGTCCCCTGGGGTGGGCAGAGGTGGTGGCCTTGGGGAAGAGGAAACTGCTGTTTAATGAGCAACTCTTAGGAGCTTGGTGTTGAACACGTAAGAGCCATTAAGGTGGGTGTGGTGGTCCCACTTTATGGATGAGCTCAGAGGTTAAGTGACTTGCTCAAGGTCACAAGACTAGGGAGGGGCAGAGCTGGGATGGGAACTCAGGTAGGTTTCTGCATTGCACAACTCTAGGTCCTTCCTAGGAGTACTCTCCTTGCCAAGGATGGCAAGGCGTCCCTGGAGCTGTGCAGTGTGAACCCTGTACAACTGCACAGAGCTTGCTGTGGGACCAAGACTGGCTGACAGCAAGCTCTCTTTCTACCACCCTCCTCCTGCCCACTCAACCTGGACTTGAACTCATCAGCTCTGGGGGTGGGGCCTCCTTGACCCTCGATCAGCGATCCACCCCTCTCCTCCCCCAGTAGGATTCTGCTGATGCTGGTGTTCCTTCACCCACTTCCCTGCCTGGAGCAACTGGATGGCCAGTTATTTAACCTCCCCTTGAGCTAAGGGCAGGCCACTCCCCTAGACCCTAGAGTCTCCTAGTCCCTCACCCAGAACTCTCTGGTCAGACACAAAAGGGGGGCCAGGGGGAGCAGTCACTGTGCTGATTCATGAAGAAAGTTCTGGCCGGGCTTGGTGGCACACACCCATAATTCCGACACTTGGGAGACTGAGGTAGGAGGATCGCCACAAGTTTGAGGTGTAACTTCTGGGCTCAAGTGAGCCTCCTGTGTTGATTTCCTGAGAAGGAGGGATCATAGGCATGTGCCACTGCACCCGGCTCAATATTTTATTGCAGCTATCAAATATTGGATACCTGCCCAGATTAGTTGTTACTGTTATGTTGGAATACATCTCAATAGACTATTTATATTTATTATTATTTCACAATTATGGTAGTCATTATACAAATGCTAGATCTTTCTTTTTTCTTTTCTTTTTTCTTTTAGTGCTGGGGATAGAACTCAGGGCCTTGCACATACAAGGAAAGCTTTACCACTGAGCTACATCCCTAACCTGGCACTAGCTCCTTCTAATGCACTAATAAGGGCACATGTATACCTGAATTGCAATACATTTTTCTGTATTTTGATAACCATGTCAAAATAATTGTTTCCATTGTAGTTCTATCCATTTTATGTTGTGCATTTCAAAGCAGTATTCTGAGGACAGAAGCCAAGACAGCAAGACATTGTCACGCCTGACATTGTCTCGTTGACGTTTCTTAAGGCTGGACTGCTGTCAGTGTTCAGAGGGGCAATCTGGGTCAAGTGCCAGGCCCATGGGCACTCCTGAGGGGGACAGCACTGAGGACCCTTTCTCCTCAACTCCTTAATATGTCTGAATACAAGGTCAGTATCCCTGCTCTGGAAGTAGGAATTCAGGGACCAGGATTGTCTTTCCAGGCCACTTTAGTTTTCTCTGTCTTACATCCCAGCTCAGTGGAACTCGGTCTGGCCAAGGTCAGCTGGTCTTCTATGGCATGGGAACCTACTAGCTTGCACACTGGCCACTAGCACCTCCCCAGGACCGCCACAATGCAGAAGCCAAGAGTATCATTTATGTTTGGAGTTATTCAAGGCAGAACCTGGACAGCTATCCACAGTGGCCCTTTTCAGTTTTTTATTTTTTTGTTTTTGACACAGGGTCTCATTATGTATTGAGCTCACTTTGTAGCCCAGGCTGGTCTCAAACTCACAGGGATCCTCCTCCCTCAGCCTCCCAAATGCTGGGATTACAGGCGTGTGCCACCATACCCAGTTGGAGTGGCCCTATCCGGAGCTCAAAAAATAGGGAAGTTTTCTTTCTTTCAGAAACTACTGCTCTTCTTTCTACCTATCACTATCTCCTCCTCCACCAGGCTGGGAAGTAGCAGTTTTCAGCTGTATTCCTTGGCTGTAGCATTGCAGAGTTGACTCTTCTTTCAGTACCTGTTTCATTGCTGTTTTTGGTGCTGGGGATCAAACCTGAAGGTTTGTTCATGCTAAGCAAGTGCTCTACCACTGAGCCGTACCCCAGTCCTATGCACCTCATGCCTTTACACTGTCCACCTGGATGTCTCTGCTGCAGCCACTCTGGTCTCTTCAGATTCCTTTGATACTCTGTCCTCCCTCTGGCTAAGGGACCTTTCACTATAATGTCCTCTCTCTGGATTTCTCTGCCCTTCCCACCTTGCTTAGTTGATAGTTATTCAATCTGGAGAGTTCGGTTCAACTATTCCTTTTCCAGGTAAGCCTCCCTGGCTTCCTGGCTGGGGCAGAATCTCTACATTTTATACTCTGAGCTCCTGGCCCCTCTCCTGCACAGCACTCACTGCAGCTCACAACGAACATTTTGTGTTGTGAATGAAACGATGAGACTATGCTCTCAGGGGAGCAGGATCAAATCTGTTTCTGCTCATCCCAGCAGGGAGCCTGGCACCTTTACCGAAACCTTAAATCTCCCCCAACCCTAATCCTTAACCCTACCTCTACCCCTGTCCCTAACCCTGCCCCTACCCCTAACCCTGCCCTTAACCCTAGCCCTATTCCTATCCCCATTCCCTATCCCTACCCCTGCCCCTACCCCTACTGCTGCCCCTAACCCTGCCTGAGTGAATGTGTGAATGACACAGGCCCTAGGGAGACAGGCCTGAGTGAGGCCCAGCTCTACCCCCAGGGGTCCGAGTGTCTGTGGGGTAGCAGGGCCCGGCTGTCTTACAGAGTTAGCAGTGGGTAAAGGAGATAAAGCCTCAGAGGAGTTTCTAACCCTACCAGCTTGCTTCTTTTGCAGTGGAAAAGCACACATCTTGGTATCCAGGCCCAGCTTTATTGCCATTTGTCCTTGGGAAATTCATTAACTTTTCTAGACTTTGATTTTTTTCCCCTAGAAATATCGAGAATTTCCTGCTGTACCCACATGTATCTCTTTAAGCAGTTCCCTTATCTCCAAATGGGAACAAGAGAAACATTTACCTGGCTGGGCTAGTATAAGGAGGAAAGGGCTAGCAGAGGTGAGGATGTGCGAATAGGCTGTCGAGGCTTGCACCCGGCACATGGCAGAGCTGGTGCTGGGAGAGAAATGCGCTCCTGGCACATTTGGAACTGGGGCAGATGTGTGGGGCAAAAATGGAAACAGAGATGTCAGGGAACGCAGAGCAGACTCTGGATCCCGAGTGAGAGGCAGGTGTGGGAGAGGGCAAGGACTGCGGGCATCACTGCACAGCACAGCCTGTAGCCGTCAGGCAGGAGCACGTACGCCGGCAGTCTCAGAGTTGCACAGCGTGATTCCTCCGGGTGACTGAAGGTTGATACAGAGTGGGGATGGACTGCCACCCCCCTGGCCCTCGGCCCCTGGAAGGAGGACGCTGGAGGCAGTGAGCATTCTCAGGGCTCAGAAACAAGGGTGGGACCCTAAGTGGCAACCTGGCACGTACTGCTGCACAAGACAGAGCAGAAAAGTGGAAGCCCAGAGGAGAAAGGGCCCCTTCCCTGAGCCTCCTTCCTTCTGGACTGAGCAAGGCTTCCAGAGGGGATTCTGAGTGGATGCTGAAGGGCAAGGTTGAGCAGAAGGGATTAGGTGAGAGGAAGATGCGCAGAGGAAACAGTGAGGCATGAAAAACCAAGACATGTTCAAGACTTGGAAAGCATCTTGTTCTCCCTGAGAGGAGCCTGGACTTTATCCAGAAGTATGAGTGAGAGTAGGAGGACTTTGAAGGGTCTTAAACTGAGAAAATGGCATGATCCGGCTGGAGTTTTATTAAAATATTACACTGGGTGCCAAGTGTACAGGCACATACCTGTAATCTCATCACTCTGGGAGGCTGAGGCAGGAGAACTGTGACTTCCAACCCAGCCTGAGAAATTTAGAAATTTAGCAGGACCCTGTCTAAAAATTGTTTTAAAGAGGCCAGGGAGCCGGGCGTGATGGCTCACGCCTATAATCCCAGCACTCGGGAGGCTGAGACAGGCAGATCGTTGTGAGTTCGAGACTAGCCTGGGCTACAAAGTGAGCTCAAGGCCAGCCTGAACAGCATAGTGAGACCCTGTCTCAAAAACAGGGCTGGGGATCTAGCTCAGCGGTCTAAGCGCCTGCCCGGCAAGTGCAAGGTCATGAGTTCAATCCCTGGTGCCGCAAAAAAAAAAAAAAAAAAAAAGAGGTCAGGGATATATGTAGCTTAGTGTGAAGGCCCTGGGTCTGATCCTCAGTCCTGGGAGGGAAAAAAAAGAGAGAAGGAAAAGAAAAGATTACCCTGGGACTGGGAGTGCAGCTCAGTGATAGAGCACCTGCTTAGCATTTGAAAGTCCATGAGTTCAATCCTGGCATTTAAAAAAAAATAAAAGGAAAGAAAAAACCTCCAGACATTATACTTATGCTTTTATGTATGATAGAAAAAATATGTGTGAGAGGGCTTGTCTCACAGGAAAACTTCCAATTTAGGAATTCACAGCCCGTTTTGCATAGCAGGCCCCTCTTGGCAGGCTAATGAAGCCTTCCAACCTCTTAGAATAAGGTATTAAAATGTATTACATGAAACACATAAAACTACAAAGGAAACCAACCACACTGAGATCCAGTTATTAAAATATGAAAAAAAATACTGAGGGAGATGATAGCCTTCCCAGGAACAATCGGAAGATGTCAAATGCCTAATACTTTTGAGGACTGCATACAAAGGGACAATGGCCAGTTCATTTATGAGAATGTGGCCCACAGTCTGCAGAAACCAGCCCAGATACCAAACCACAACTTTTGCAGCCACCGGCCCTAAAAAGTCAGAATTTATTTAGGTTGCCAGCTTCTCTCATTTTTGCCCCATTCTCATTTCCCATTTTTAACTCAGGACCAATCAGAGAAAGCCAAATCTCTTCCCCCAACCAATCACACTTTGATGTGCCCTGATTCTAGGCATGCCACTTACAACCTCCCACACCAACAGCTGCAATCAGAACATCACCGAAACTTCCACTTAGTCCCTTTGAAAGCCCTCCCTGCCTGCCTTTGAGGCTGTGCCAAATGCAAGTGTTGGTGGCTGACTTTTCTGATCTTTTGTTCTCACCTGCGGAAATACCACTTACTTCTGCTCCTTGACATGAACAATTCTGTCACATTATCTTCCGCTCCAAGACACCCAGAGGACACGATGGATTTCTTACTATTTTTTGGAGATGGACGTCCTATGTTGCATAGGCTGGCCTTGAACTCTGGGGCTCAAGTGAACCTCCTGCTCCTGGAGAAGGAGGGAAATAGGTGTGCCTAGCTAGACAATGGGTTTAAGTGTTGGAGAAAACAAGGAGGTGGGAGGAAGAGTCCTGTCCTCACTGTTTGGGCAAGAGCCAGTTCTGCAGGGCCAACTAAAGGGCAAATGCAGGCCAAGCCGGAGTGATGAACAGAGCAGTCCCATGCTCCTCCGTGAACTTGATCTTGACAACAGCCCCCGCCTTGCTGCTGAGTTATATCCAGGACATTGTTTAAGATTCTGCCTTACTTTTCCATTCCTGACCTTCACTTTAAAGTGCTGATAAGCAGAGACATGATTGAGTAATCTGAAAGCAAAGTTCAAACTGGGAACCCTCTATCTCTATTCTGCACATTGCCCTGGCCTCCGAGGCTGGCTTCTTCTAATTCAGAGGCCAGAAAATATAATCACAGATAGCCTAGGGACTGCTTGAGGCTGCCTCTGGAGACTGGGGTTCACCACTCTCAGGGTGACCAGGCACGCCTTCCTGTGTCATAGGCTGGGACATGGCTGGGGGAGCCCATCTGAGCAGAGCTGTGGGGAAGTGAGGCATTTGTCCAGTGCCTGCAAGGACAGGTTGGGTTTTCCAGGGGTCCAGGAGGTCAGACAAGAGGCCAAGGGCAGAGGAAGCCCTTGCTTATGGAGCCCTAGATGGGCACGCTGGGAATGCGGGTTGTTTTACTTCATCTTCACAGAACAGCCCTAGGGCTGGGAGGGCTTGGAGAAGCTCAGAAAGGTCACATGTTATGCATGCTCCAGTGTAGGTTTGAACCCACATCTATGTGGCTCCAAAATCCACACGTCCTTCACTGGACTCTGCTTTCCCAACCAAGAGCCAGAAAGTCTCAAAAGATAGAGGGTCCAAATTCCTTCCTGTCGGCAGTGAATCATGAGTCCCCCTTTGGACTTCAGGAACAGCTTGCACTAAGGGTACATTACACTGGTATTAAAGGGCACATATGCCTTTCATGAATTTCAGGAGTGCAGGTGATTCAGAGGAAGAAATTCTGTCACCTTCTGTTCTTACTGTAAACACAATGCTTATTTTTTGCAGAGCTCTGTCCTGACCAACATCTTGCTGCTGGGAGACTGTTTTTACAAGTGGTCCCTATAGGTCCTGGGAGGCATTTACATTTTTTAACTCTAACTTAATAGCTCTCTGACCCCTGAGTGAGTTATTTAGCCTTCGTTGCCAACAGCATGAACTTCTTGCTCATTCCTCTGGCCTCATAAGCCTGACATTAGCAGACTTCTCATTTTATCTCTGATTTTTTTTTTTTTTTTGCGGCACCGGGGATTGAACTCACAACCTTGCGCTTGCTAGGCAGGCACTTAGGCCGCTGAGCTAGATCCCTGGCCCATGTTTTTGAGACAGGGTCTCACTATGCCGTTCAGGCTGGCCTTGAGCTCACTTTGTAGCCCAGGCTGGTCTCGAACTCACAATGATCCGCCTGTCTCAGCCTCCCGAGTGCTGGGATTACAGGAGTGTGCCACCACGCCTGGCTTTTATCTCTGATTTTGACTTAAAAAATCTTGTGCTCACTCATTCTCCTGAAGCCACACTGACCTTATTTATCCCTTCCCCTTGCCAAGCTCCCTACAGCCCAGCCCTTTGCACTTGTTTCGTGTTCTGCCTGGACGGCTCTTTACCCAGATCTGAGTTTAACCAGCTCTCACCTGCTACTCAGGCCCCAAGGTAAGTATCTGCACCTCAGAAGTCAGCCCCCCTTCAAGTCAGTGTCACAGCCTGCTGTGTCATTTCTATGGCTTGTGCAGATATACAGGTTTTCTGTATCTCTTACCCCTCTCACCCCTAGGAATGCCAACTGCCCTGTGTCATCTCGCCAGTACCCCTGAGCAGCAGTTATTACATAGTACTGAGTCTTGGTTCACAAGTACATGAAAGGACCACTCAATGAATGAATGGATGAAAGGATGTGAGTTTCTGGCCAATGGGTGGTGCTTTGACTGCATGACTGGGGAACCAGGGAGAAGCCTGGCCATCGCCTTCCCCATTATCTGAGACCATCAGAGGGACCAGCACTTCAAGGATGCTGTTGAGGTCTTCCCATGCACCCTTCCCATTTCCAGCTTTTCATATTTCCTCCTGCATTTCCTTCCTGCCCTCTGCTGGTACTTTTGCCTACTGAAATCTCACACAGCCTTCAGGGCCATACTCAAAGCCTACTACTTCAGATTTTTACTTGAATTCTTTGGAAGAACTGGGTCCTTCTTCTGAATTCTGCAGCCTTCAGGTTATCTCTCTGTGTGGAATAAACACCTGCCTCCTCTGGATTCATCGGTTTGAGGATAGAACATCTGTCAGGAACCCCTGACACAGAAGAAAAGCTCTACAACATCTGGAATGGAAGGAGTGGAAGGTTTAGCTGGATGGGCATGAAGAAGGAAGTCCAAGAGGGAGTCATAACTGGGACATCTGACTTCCTGGACAACCTTGCACAACGATCTCAAAACGAGCTTCCAATCTCAATTTTTTTCTAGATGGGACATTGCTTTAGCACTCTGGTCTCAGCTCACATGTCCATGCAATGAAGAAAGCAATGGTAATCTCACATGACACAGAAGCTTTTGTGGGAAATAAGTGAGCTAATAATGATTTGAAGTGCTCGACTCAATTTAAAGCACACAAAATATACTCAACACATATCAACTATTATTACAGATACAAGTCTGAGCTTAGTCTCTGGCTCCTTTCTAGGTTGGGCCATGGGCCTAAGCTTGGGGTCTCATTACAGATGGCACAGACTCAACAGGAATTCAAGAAAGGATCTTCTTTACCCACATTTCTTCCTTCTTCCATTTATTCACTCAACAAGTATTTTTTATTACATCTGCTGTATGCCAGGGCTTAGGAGTCTGCATAGAATAAGATGAGGTTCCTGGCTTACTGGGCCTATGTTCTAAGGCAGTGGAAAGTAAACAAATATATAACCTCAGATAGTGAATGTTTTATGATAGAATAACAGGGGTATTAATGAGAGTGACTGGGGTTTCCAGAGAGGCTTTTATGAGTTGGATTTAAGTGGAAACCTGAGAAACAAGAACGAGGCACTGGGGAGAACAGCGCAGGCGGGGGCTGAGCAATTGGAGGAGCAGTGAGAAGGCTGCAGAGCCAGTAGAGGAGCCGCTGGAGGTGGGATGTTGAGGCTGGAGCCCGAGGATTTGCACAGGTGGAGCTGCAGGGACTCAGGGCTGTGCTGAAAAGCTTGGACTTAATTCAAAGTTAGATGGGAAGCTGGTGTGGGGTTATAAACAGAGAAGCGATATGTTGCATATAAGATTTTGAGATGATCTGCAGGTAACAACGATTTGGGGAGAAAAAGGACAGGTGAGAAATGACAAGGTGTAGATTGATTCCACTCAAAGTACAGATGGTTCAGTTTAAATTTTTTCAACTTAGGGTTTTTTTAACTTTACAATGGTGTGAAAGCAACACGCGCTTCATAGACAGCATACTGCAAACTTCAAAATGTGATCTTTCCCCAGGCCAGTGAGATCCTCTCTGGTGATCCTGAGCAGTGACAGCAGTGAGTGGCAGCTCCCTGAGCCTTGAGATCGCCAGGGAGACACCCGTGCGCCACAGCGCTCTGCATACAGTGCCTATGCTGCTAAGCTCCAGGTGCGGCAGGTTGGGTGCTTTAAATACATTTTCTACTTAAGAAGTTTCAACTTAGGATGAGTTGATGGGAATGCAACTCCATCCTAAGTCAGGCACATCTGCAGTGTTCTGGGGACAATGAGGGCCCAGGACCTGCTGGTGCACATGAAGCTGAAGGACAGCGAGCTCTCCAGAACGACTGGTGAGTTTTGGGCTAGCACCCACAAGATAGTGGGTTGAAGCATTTCTTGGCAAGACTGCAGAAAGAGCCCGCTGGAGAAGAACGGGCAGTCAGGTTTTGATTTGGACTTGGGGAAGAGGAGGCCGCTTACCATGAAAACATGCATGTGGGGAAAGTCTCCCTGGTTAGGTTACTGAATCAAGAGTAGATATGAGAGCTCTGGTCACAGATTGGGATCTCATGGACAAAATGATGCTTTCATGGTATGAGACACCATAAGATCATGGGGTTGGGAGATGGGCAGAAGGGACCCTAGGCAACCCCAACCTCCAGAATCTGATGGAGGAGGAGCCAGGAAAGGTTGGGAGAAAAATCAGGGGAAGGTGTCAGCAAACCCAAAAGAAGCCAGTGTGGCAAAGAGAGTGCTATGGCAAATGCTGCCTGGGAATTGAGGAAGGCGAGAATGGACTGCAGGGTTGGTACCATGAAGGGGGATGAGGACTTGGGTCTCAGAGTGGGTGTTGATCAAGGAAAATGCATGTGCAGTGTAGATGACGTCCTTGAGGCTGGCTGTCATGAGAAAGCAGAGAAGAAAGGTATATGAATGAAAGGAGGGTTTGATTTTTCTTGTTTGCTGTTTAAGATAAGAGGTATTACAGCATGTTTATTTGTCAATGGAAGGGATGAGGAGCTAAAGGAGAAATCGATCATGCAGGAGAGATGATAATTGCAGGAGCAGAGTCCTACGCAGGGACAAGTATCCAGCGCCCTGCAGAGAGACTGGTCTCTTAGGACAGTTCTTGGAGTCAGGCCAGGGCAGGCAGCATCTGTGGGACAGAGGTGAGCAGTTGGGCCAGATGTAACAGAGGTAAGACTGGGGCTCCTCAAATATCAAGAAGCATGGCTTCTCTCACTACCTGAGTTCTTCCTTCGTGACCTTGGGTGAGTTGCTGAAATCTTTCTGGGCTGCGCCTCTGCTGGGGGGTGGGTGTTGGGGAGTTTATTACACTTGACCCACTCTGTCTGGAAAATGCTGGTGGATTCTCAGTACAGAGACTTTACTGGCTTTGGTCCGAGATGAAGACCATGGTAAAGATCATCCAGGCCTTGTCATTCCTCGTGTGTCAGGGGCCTAAGTACTGTGTTACTACAATGCCAGGCCCTTACCCTCTGGGGACACCATGAACAAAGTTTGCCTTTTTTACCCTATCTGTGACAGAAGACAGAGAAAGGCTCAAGGGGCAGTTCTAGGGAGAAAGGGGGAAAGGGCCATGATTCTCTTTCAGCTGTCACTAGGCCACAGGTTGGGCAGGAGACAGCACAACTGTGGAGCCAGACCACGCACTCTTCTCTGCTACTTTGAACTGTGTGATTTGTCAGAGGCAGATGCCCTGTAAGTGTGAGCACCAGGGGCTGGGGATGCAGCTCAGGGGTAGAGCGCTTGCCTAGCATGTGTGTTCCATCCCTAGTACCAAGGGGTTGTGGGAGATGACTTACAAGACCCTCCTCCTGGATACCCCCCAAAGCCATAGACTAATTTAAATTCATGATTTTCTGTTCTTTTTCTTACAGAGGAGTCCAAAAGGATATAATAACCAAACTCTGTGAAAACAGGATCTGTCCTGGGACTTTGAATAAAGGCCTCACTGTCACTGTCTGTATCTGCGACATGGGACAGTGGTATCTGCCTTGTGAGATGGGGAACAGGATTATTGGGTACATGGTATTGGTTATGCAGTGGAGGCTCAAATGAATGCAAGGTGCAGTTCTGACTTTTGCTAGGGGCAGGGGAGGAGGCAGGGACACTACCTAGGCTGTGCAAATTGCAGGTCTCCTTCCAGGTTCTGCTCCCTTCCTCAGCAGGAACCAGCCCTTGAGATTGAAGGTGAACTTTTCCTTCCCTTTATATTGGTGAAGACACAAACTGTCTGAGGCTAGTTTCTTCCTGTTCTCCTTTCATCTGTCTGTAAACCTGGCTACCAATCTCCCTCTCTCTGTCCTCGAATGAGCCCAGTCCAGGGGTGGGTGGACACATGATAAGCGGATCAACTCCATCTGCCCCCTGCTGCCTCTGCTTTACAGAACTTGCTTCCTGTTCTCCAAGGCAGTATATTCTTCAATATACTTGAGCAATTTGCATGGGGTTTCTACTTCTGGGTGCCAAGCAAAAGCCCCCTTTGACTTTTTAAACCCTCAGCCCTCGGGAGGACAGGAGGTTATAGCCTCACCTTCAGCATCAAGGAGGTGATAAAGTTATGCTGGGTTCTAAGGATGCCGCACTCTGGCCCAGACAGTCCTTCCCCTACCACCCCTAGAGTTATCTGTGTCTAGAACCCCAAGTCTTACCTTGGTGGGGACGAGGATGGGCAGAGGCAGCAGGAAAATGGGCAGCAAAACCACAATTAGGTAGGAGCGATAGGCCCACAGGCCCTGCCAGCAGGAGGCCATGGTATGGACCAACTGAGGTAGCCGGAGCCACTGCCTCCTGGAGCCAGAGCACTGAAGGACCAGAGACAGGCCAGCCGGCAGGTGGCCTGGGGCAGGCTTATATAAAGCCAGCAAGTGTTAACCATTGACCCACCCTGGCAATCAGAGTGTTTTTGGAGGCAGAAGGTAGGAGTAGGGAGGAGGGGCCTGAAGGAGGAGGAAAGATCAGGAAGACTTTGCAAAGAATGGGAGGGGAAAAGACTAAGGAAGAAAAGCTTCAAATTCTTTCAAGAAGTCAAGCTGAGTTAACTCTTCCTGTGCATAGAGACTGCTAAGGGCTGTTGCTGAGAAGGAAGGTGCTCAGGGAATCCCCTAGGTGACCTCCACGGGCCAAGAACCCAGGTCCTCCACCCAGCCCAGGCGGGTTCTCCGTTCAGCAGTTGACACGGGACCCTGGGAAGGGTGCCCCTGCCTAGGCTATGGAAGTATTCTGCCCTCCAGACTGAGGGCAGCATGGCTTGGAGCAGGCCCTCCCCTTCCCTTCAGGTGTCAAGGAAACTGTCAAAGTTACCTGTCCTGGCAACGTCATACTCACTGCATGATGTTAATCTACTGACTTGACCTCTCAGAATAGCCATTTCCTCATTCTGCAGCAATGTCTTCTTTTTTTTTTTTTTTTAATTTTTTGGGAAAAAAGTAAAACAAAATTTCATAACAGAATAATAGAATAACAACAGTTAATACTAGCAATCTCGTCTTGTGAGACTCGAATTAGACAATTTATGAATGTTGACAGTTGCTGGGTAAATATTTGATTTCTTTCAGCTCTTCCTGGTCCCTTTCCCCATGCTGCACCTCATTCCCCCCTTCCATAGCATAAAGGTAGTAACCAAGATTGTCTCAGCTGGGCATGGCGGTGCAAGTCTGTAATTCAGGATGCTGGGAGTGTGAAGCAATAGGATTGAAAATTTGAGCCCCACCTGGACAGTTCATTGGTTTAATGAGATCCTGTCTCAAAATAAAAAAAAAAA
>RJWT010032624.1:0-14081 GCA_004365215.1 Cuniculus paca | reverse complement strand
TCAGGAGAGGAGGGAAACTCTCCTCTCAGTGAGGAGATCGGGGAAGAGTTGGGAGCTATTGTCAAGTTTTCTGGTCCATTAAACCTTGAGTGTGGATCAAGGAGCACAGAGGGCACTGGAGAGGGAAGGTGAGAGCAGCGTGATGTGCAAGTGGGAGTGGGGAGCACAGCTCTGCTCCCCAGGTGAACAGCAAGGCAGGGGCGTCTCTCATTGTCCACCGTCTTGCTGCGCTGGAGGCAGGCGTGTGGCACTAAGAATGAAGTGGACAAAGACATTAGATAATCAGTCTCAACAGAGGTGGATGGGCTTTCAAAACTGTCCGAAACCCATTCTCAATGCATGTCAAAGATCACATCCTTTATTCTAGACAGTATGTGTAGCAATGCCTCTGCCAGCGTCATGTTTCATGACAAAATTTGGAAGCACTAAACAGAAGAATGAATATACATGTTACTTTAACTAGTATTTTTTAACATTGGCTTAGAAATAATCACTACAAGCATAGAGAAAATACAAATAATAGTTTTGCAGTTCAAATTATTGCCTAAAAATCTACAAGTAAGATCTAGTTATAATCTAACATAGCTGACAAATAAATGAGCACCTAGAGCTGGGGTGTGACTGTCATGGCAACGGCAACAAGAAAACCCTAAAATGTGTATCATTGGAAGTTAGTCTGGGTGCTGGGTGATGACAAAATGTTTTTGGTCAAAATTTTATAGGACTACTTCCTATAAAATTGACATTGCAGTAGCTATATCAAATACCTTTCCATATGTTAGAATTAAAAAATCTTATAGAGCAGAACTAGTTATGATGCTGACTGTGCATGAGAGAACTCTGCAAAGATTTACTGATGGTTGTGATTTATAAAATATAAAAAAGAATCATAAAAACATTTAAGTTGATGCTAAACATGGGGTTCCACAAAGCTAGAATACCTGGCATGAACTTGCTCTTACATAACGGTAGTGTGGAAAATGGTATTAGAAAGATGGCAAGTCACTGCAAAATATTTAAAGGCAGATCTTTACCTAAAAAGTTTTTCTAGAGAGGAAAAGTTTGAAAATAGAATGTTAATTGTGAGTTATGTGTGTAATTAACTATCTTTGGCAAGCTATCACAAAAAAATTGAGCTCTGGAAAGAGCTGACCAGTTTGCAGGAGAATTGGACGAGAAAGAGAAAGATACCAGACCTGTGGAGCCTTCCAGTCTTAGAACCGCCTATAAGCTAAGGAATGCTGTTATAAAATGTGCCTTCAAACTACAAAGACATTATTCTTCAGCTTTAGCACAACAGTGTACCTACATCTATGGGTGAGAGTTTGCATAGATTCAACACGTCTTCGGTTAAATTCAGAAAGAATTGTGGACAAGAATGCAAAGAAATTACATGGAACTTGCACAGCCATGAAAAGTTTAGGCCACCAAAATGAGTGGCATAAGCAGAAGAGGAGCACACCAACTTTGATGACATAGGTCATTCAGTATTATGTGTAAAAGAATCTTATCTTCCAGTTAGCAGATGATTAGGGATTTAAACAAAGTGTAATATATTTCACTGCTGCCAAATTTCTTAAAATTCACTCTCTTAACATGCTTGGTAAATCTCTAAGAAAGGTCTATAAAATGTAGTGATTGCCAAAATTTGTAACCCTAGAACATGGTATACCACTGTTCCAATAACAACCCAGCTGTGGACACGCTCCAGAGCACTGTTTCATTGAGTACATCTTGGAAATTTTGGAAGAAATTAAGACAGAAGTTTTTGATTGGATTGAAAATGCCCATCTCAGGAAGTATAAATATACATGGAGATGATGTCAAAATAAATGAAGGACAATTCATTTTCCTATGGTTTAGAAAATTCCCATCAAATCAGTCCTCTCAGTGGTAACAGTGACTACTGTGGGCACAGTCCAGTGTGAGTCTTTGAGGGCCGTGAGGAATGATCAAAAATAACAGACGAAGTGCAAACAGACTTACAGATGGTTTGAACTTCAGAACACATGCTGGTCATTGCTCCCGAGCTGGCCTGGCACCGCATTCCCTGCATTTACCTACATTCCCTGGGGTGGGGTTTTTCAGAGGCTACCGCAGAATTAAATTAGAAACCAGTTACCCTAAGAGTAGACAACTTCAGATACCGTCATTCCACCTCGGGTGGTGACCAGCTCCTAGCTCGAACTCTCCACTTACTGAGCAGCAAAGTTCAAAAGAAATCTGCTCAGTGTTCAGTGCTTCTAACTTTGCTTAACAGTTGAGCCGAAAATCTGAGTTGAAGAACGTGTAGGGCCCAGGGGAACCACGCGTCCTGTCTTGCCCAGGACACACATCACGCTTGTGTCAGTGCGTTCCAAAATCACTTTATTTGCATAAAATATCATAACCATTGTCTCCAAAGAAAGTTAGCAATACCAGCAGTAAAGCTGAGAGGAAAATGTGAGAACCACCAGAGTTAAGGTAAAAAATCATTGTGAAAGTTGTTAGTCCTGGAAAAATGAGTTTATAAGTGCAAATTTTGGGCCTCAGAACCAATTATTTGGTTTTCCATTATTTCTTCTGGAAAAAATACATTCATTTCTCTAACTTTTCAGAGTTCAAACGCAAATTTGGAATGAGTTGAATTCGAGGTATTGCTGTATATGAGAATGACACACATTTAGAAAGCAATTTAGACTGAACCATAATGGGTAGATGAAGCACACAAAATTCCCACACGTAATGGTCTGAGCCAGTGGCAGTGAACTTACGGCATCTGTGCCACAGTGGGCTTTGGTGTCGTTGAAAGCTCTGAAAGGTTCACGTCTCTGGTCTAAGCCCCAGCAAATGACTCCCTGCTGCACAAAACCTGGGCACAGAACAGCAGGGCAGCCTCCAAAGGCACAGGGGACTGGAGCCCAGAGGCCTGGGCAGGCTATGCCCTTGGCAGCTGGGGAGAGGAAGAGCTACAGAGGGGTGCACCCACCTCCCGCCTTTCCTCTGGGCAGCAGCACAGCCGTTGGGGCATGAGCAGCAGCAGAAAGGCACAGAGGGCGAAGCCATCTTCCTTCTCTGGAGAAACACAAAGGCGGGGCTGCTAAGCTCCAGACCTGAAGGAGTGCTTCCGGGGAAAGGAGGTGATCGAAATGGGCAAAACATTCCAATCCACGCTCTTCCAGAGATGCTATAAATGTCCACGCATGCAAAGGATTCCCAGTGGCATTTGGTATGAGAGGGATGTCAGTTAAAGCCACAGTACAATTTCTTTGTGTACCGTCCAGGAGAACTGTTAAAAAGTCTGTCGACGCCAAGAGTGGGCAAGGACGGGGACCCTGGAGCCAGCCTAGATGGGGTGGGGAGAAAGCAGGGTGGTGCAGCTACTTCAGAAAACATTTAGTGAGTCTTTATTTCATTCTAGTTCTAGGTATTTACCCAAGAAAATGGGAAGCATTTATCCACCAAAGTGTATTGTTTTGTAATATTGCAAAATCCAAATAACCCACAGTGGATAAATGCAATGAAGTGTTACCTTCCAAGTCCTCAGAACCTGTGTCTTCCATCCCATTTGGTCCTGGTTTTTTCCCCACAACACTTTATCTGTTTCCCTGGAATATTACACAGTAATAAACAGGGACAAAGTGAATTCTACATGAAACAACTCCATGGATATTAAAAGTATGAGGTTCTATGAAACAAATCAATCATAATAAAACTGCATTCAGTAGGACTCTACTTATGTGGGATGGTAGAAATGCCAGAAAGTAGATTGATCAGAGATTGCCTGGGACTGTGATGGAGTGTGAGAACTGAGGCCAAACAGTCCTTGGGAAAGTCTCGGAGAGGGCAAATGGTCCACCCAAAGCCTGATCTTGCTTGTCTATTACTTAGGTACAAAAACGGCTCACTGTCCCCTGAATGCTTCTGTGACTTTTTCCTCTTACACAATGGAGTACTACTTAGCCATAAAAAAGCATAAAATGTAGTCATTTGTAAGAAAATGGATGCACCTTGAGACCATAATGATTAAGTGCAAGAAATTAGATGCATGAATTTAAATATCACCTGGTTGCTCTTACATGAGAAACCGAAAATATAAATAAATATAAATAAATGACAAAGCAAATTTAGTGGTAGCAGGACACAGGGAGACAGATCTTTTGCCAAGGGAAGAGGACCAAGAGATGGAAGGAGGGGAAATTTTTTTTAATTAAAAAAAAAAAAACCTCTTCATGATGAAGTACCTGCCTCTCTTTCTGTGTATAACTCTTGCTCACATTCTATTTTAAATATTTGTTTTCTTTTTCAGTCTCTTTTCATAAATTGCTACTTCTTAAGAAACTGGACTGTGCTTTATTTTTGAACTTTTGCAAGCATCCAGTCAAAATCCCCAACAAAGAGAACATAAATCATGCATTTTATGTTGCAATTTCTCATTTCCCAAAGAGCAGTTTTTACTAAAGAGGCTTCTGGGTTTTTTCTCTTTCCTTTTCTTCTTAGGAAGCTCCCATAAAATTGCCTTGTGTAGTCTGCACTTTTCCCGTGTTCTTTGCTAACAGAGTCTCAAAAAATTCTTTTGAAATGGTTCATTCAGAGATAAAATATTTATATTTTTTCCTTCACTCACCCTTGGGAATATGCATTTTTCTATCACATCTTAAGAGAATCTTTTTGTTAAATAACTCCCTATATATTTTGCACAGAGAGCTGTAATTGAGAAACGTGAATCATTTTCTCCCATTTGTACTTCCTCTTATCCTCTGACCAGTATAGCCAGTGCTGCCTGAAATTACCATATATAAATTCGGAGAGGATCATTACATTTCTCTATAAGCAATATCATACGCCAATTCCGCTAAACTTTCTCGTAACACGCACATTGCCTTAATTCTAATTCTTCCTGAGCCTTGCTGCAGCTCCTTCCTGTCATGAGCCAGGCACGCCTGAATGGCCGGCAGTTCACCCCAGCCATTGTTGAGATGGTGAAGTAATTACACACCACAATTTTGCTAATATAGCACTATGATCATGCTCGCTTCTTTAATAACAGCACTTTCTAAGAACTCCTCGGTAGCACAGTTACTTGTTAACAATGATCGGTATAGCACTGCGGGGAGGAGGAGTACTTTACCAAACCTTCAGAGCTTACGGAAGACAACGATTCCTTTGAGATTAAAGAAAACTTAGACATGGTTCTCACACTGATAAACTTCCTCTTTTCCCCAGGAACCATTGCTAAAAGTGGACCTTTTTCCCTTTACCCAGATTCCAGCTTAGAAAATCTATTTCCTACGTAGATGAACCCAAGAGTTCATGAGTAGAAATCATCTGATGAAAGTAAACAACTTTCCCTGAGCCAAAGAATAAATGACAGAGCCGGATTTGAATTCAGGTCTGTCGGATTCAATCCTGTTTACACTCTGCGGCAGTAAGCTACCTACTTATCTGCGATGATCATTAAAGAAAACAAAATAAAATGAAATGAAACAAAATCCCAAAACATTACTTTTGCAAAATTGTTCTAAATAACCACAAAAGCTCAGAGAACACCGCACTGAGTATCCGGCCCTCCCCGCTCAGACTTCCGGTTTGTCAAAGTTCTGCCACATCCGCCTCTTTCACTTCGCACGCAGGACGCTTCCTGCTCTTTTCCTTTGCCATAGTGTTTTGAAGTAATTCTCAGCTGCTGCGTCCTTTCACTTTTCTATCTTTTTGCAGTCATCTTGAAAGATTATTTCTCAGACAATAACACATCATGCCTGACAAATTAACCATAATTCATTGGTATGAAATGTCTCAAAAAATATCCGCAAAAGTCATTTTGTTCAAATCAGAAACCAGAGAACCCCCAACTGATATTTACTTGTGGAGAAACTTGAGTTTGTTTGTTTGTTTGTTTGTTTGTTTGTTTGTTTTAACAACCGGACCGCTCTCCTTCCCTCGTGCCCTTCTTCTCACTTCTTCAGATGTCAGTAACTTGCTGCAGAACATAGGTAGGAGTCCTGCAGACTGGTGAGAATCTTCCCTTCTATTTTGGTAACTTAGTTTGTTCCTCTGCCCTCAACTTCCATATTTCTTGTATTTAAAAAAAAAATGCTGCAGTCTCAAGAGATTTGATTAGATTCAGGCACAATTTATTATTTTTTTTCCCTCCAAATTCATCAAAAGTACTTGCTATGTGTTTCACATCCTGGTTGTCCCATTTTCAGAGATGCAGAGACTGATAATTTTCAGGTGCTAAAACCCTAATTTCTTCCCTGCCAAAATTTTCATCAATCTTGTACCCCGCTGTGAATCACTACCCAATTGAATTAATTCATTAGCTGCTGTAAAATGGTGATTTTTCTAATTTTATCATCCCTTGCACATGCATTAGCTACATTTCTTCTGAAAAGGAGACTCATTTCATCAAATAGCTTTATTTATTTATTGTGAATTACAGCGCATGTAGGAGAGTCACAATAGACGCTTGAAGTTTTTTCCTATCATTGGCAGCTTTTGGTTTTTATTCTAAAGACCTGGTGCCTTCGTTAGATGTTTCTCTTAAATTCGTTGTGAACGTGCAGGTTTTACTTACTCGGTGAACTTATATAAAGTTTTGATGCAAACATTTTCCCATCTTTGGCTGACGGAAGGTCTGCATGTTACCTCTGGTGACCCTTAGTCTCGACTTATTTTTTTTTTAATCACTTTTATATTTTCTGGCATGGGACATTGGAAACACACTATTCGAATTTTCTCTCTTACGTCTGGAACTGGCCATTACTCTGGAGATCCCTAGCTCAGGCCACAGTGTGAAGCATAGAATCTGGACTGCTTATTGCTTTTGAATTCTCGTTGATTGTGGACATTTTTAGAACAGAACTAGTAAATTATTGTTTAAACGAAACAGATATTTCCAACATACAGAATTTTACTTCTGTAAAATTTAACATAATTTTATACCTATGTGGTTTTCTTTCTTGTACAAAAACACTTGTTTCTAACAACGTTAAAGTCATGATTATTTGTGTCCACAGTCAAAAAATGCAAAATGTTGTATTTGGAGAAGCCTGGATTTCACCACTAGTTCCTCTAACCTAGGTCCTCTTTCGCAAATAGTAACCATTCTGATTAGGTTAATACTTTCATTACTCTCTCGATCTACTTATTAACCAATGCTCTGTTGATAAATTTTTAAAAAGGATATTTTCACTTTTCCTTTTCCCATGTAAATGTTATAATCTACTTTGCTAGGTAAATAACAAACAAATAAACTTGGTATTTTGTTGGAATCACAATAATTTTATACTGACTTGGAAAAATTGAGATTTTAGGCTATGGGTCTTCCTACTCCAAATCAAGTTTGACATTGTTCCTTTAACATTTGGTCTTTATGTTTTTTTTTCTTTCAGAAATATCATTTTCATCATATAAATTTCCTGCACATCTTTTTAAGATTGTTTGTTATCCTTTTGTTACATTAAAATGTGTTCCCTTCTATTATACATTCTAAATGATTATAGTTCATAGTTATGAAGACTTACTATTTTATTTCATTATTTTTTGCAGCTAGGACTGACTGAGCCCAGGGCCTCATGCATGCTAGGTACAGACTCCGCCACTGAGCTACACCCCTGGCTAGTCAGGATTTTTGTTTGATTTCTTTCTTTCCTTCTTTCTTTCATAGTAGATTTTTCTTTGATTATCTTGTTTTTGTTTTTTTTTCTGCTAAGCAATCATATCTGCAAATCATAATAGTTGCACTTCTTTCTTTACAATTCTTACGGTTTGATCGCTAGTTATTGAGCAGCTCTGGGTGTGTTACAGACTTGTGGGAACAATGTTCATCCTTGGGTTTTTCAAGACTTACATCAAAGTCTTTGATTCATAATTCCTTTTCCAATACATTTTAACATTGTTGGTCCATGTTTGCTGTACATAATGATGAAATTCCTCATGGGGAATTGGCACGTGCACATTACAAACACCTTTATTCCTCACCCTAGCCCATGTCTTGGTCTCCTTCCTGCTTCCAAAAGGTCCATCTTCATTTTTTTTCTATATTTTTTACCCTTTTTCCCTTCCCATTACTCTCCTCCCCATCTCTTCTTCCTCTTCCCATGTGAAAAAGTCTCCCTACTTCCTGAATTAAGACATTGATTTTGGGACTGTTCAAGAATTATTCCTATTTCTTTGAATTTCAAATATCGGGGTGAGCTTTTGACTTTTGTCTAATCTCTTTTTAAGTAACTATAGAGATAATTTTTTCCATCAATTTATTAAAACAAAAAATTATATTGGTGATTTTGCAAATGATATGCTATTATTTTTATTTCATAAATGAAATTTGTGTGATCACAACTTCTTTTTCATTACAGGCTATTAGGTTCTATCCAATATTTATATTTTTGCAACAGTAGTTGCCAGTGATATGGCTCCATGTACAGGTAATATCAGGCTTTGGGCCTAGTGTTGGCCTTTTAATTGCAAACAAGAATATAAAAAAATTCATAGTTTTCATTTTTTGTGGTCTGAAAAGTCTTAAAAAGGAATGGAAATAGCTGATCTTTGAAAATTTAAAAGAACATTTTTATAGCTTTACTTGGGGAAAGTTTTTTTTTCAGGGAGCATTTTAAATAAGTTTTCCTTTTCCATCCATTGTAGTAAATTCGTTTAGTCTTTTAGATCCTCCTAGAATCAATTTTAATAAATTACATTTTCCTAAAATTCTTTTTTCATGTTTTTTCTCTTACTTTGCACTGAATAATTTATGCTACACTTTGTCCTTTATCAATTACTATTACTATCTTGTCATTTCTAGCTCTATAAATGTAGGTTTTTCTCTTTAAATATAATCAATTAGCAAGGCTTTTTGTACAGAGCTACATTTGGATTTTCTATTTCATGTTCTAATTCTTAACTTTCTGCTTTAAATTTTATTCCTTACTGTGATTGGTATATTTGTTTCTTTTACTTTAATCTTTACTGATATAGTTATTTTATGCTATGATTGTTCCTTTAACAATGATAATAACCTTATGTCACATTCTGTAATGCTTAAAAATCATTATTTCTAAGAATTCAATATTTTTGTTTTGTATTTTTCTTTTGATCCATAAATTGTTTACTGCAGAGTTTTGTTAATTTCCTCCAACAACTCTAAGTCTTACCATTTTCTTATTTTGTTACATAGAAGTCAGAAAATGTAATCCATATACGAAGTTCCTTTTAGATATTGCTATGCGAGAAGCCTCCATAGCGATTCCGTGCGTGTCCCCAGTAAGCTTGGGTGCGGTGTCACGGGTAAGCCCTGTGGGACTGTGGGTGACCGCTGCCTTTGCGGGTAATGCTCACGTCATCGCCCAGTGACCAGATCTGCGAGGAGCGGCTTAGTCCTCCTACATGCCGTTCCGTGCATGTCTATGGCCTCCCTTCTCCTGGCTTCTTCATCATGAAACGCGCTGTCGTGTTTTTGTGGTGTTACAGTCTCATGGCACACTTTAGACTTTCTTGGTTTTTTATCTTATTAAAATGCTTTGGCATCAGTTGTAACTTGCCAAACGTTAAGCACATGAAACATTTAAAAACTTCTTTGTAGCCCTTTGCCTCCCCCTTGATTTTAACCATGTGGAGTGAGTCATTTTGATAGAGGATTACCTGTTTAATACACGGCAGACTTGGGTTGGCCTCACTGGTCAGCCGGGAAAGAGTTTTCTTCTTACAGGTGAGTTCAGTATAGCCCCATGGTGACTTTGAATACTATTAATGTTATTCTTCTCTTTTTCTTTCAAAAGCTTTGTATTGTTGTTGCTGTTTAAGGTGATTATTGTAGCCGAAATTTTAAAAGGTAGATTTTCCCGGGGCCTTAGAAAACTGACTTCCGATCAGGAGCATCCAGGGCTGAAGCTGGCTAGCAGAGTCCCTCCAGCTTCCCTGGCCCAGAGGCCACAGGCCGGCGTCGCAGGGAACTCCAGAGGTGTCCTGCTGTTGTCCGCCTGCTCCTCAGCGCTAGGCCTGCTCGAGAAGAACCTCTGGTCCAGCCCCAGGCTGCAGTCACAGCTTCATCGGCCTCCCCTGCACGAGGCACGCTTTCCGTTCAGATTCCGCGCTTTGCCGTAACAGCGCTTGCTGGGGTCTGCTCCCTCAGTCTGCCGTTGTAAGGGTTATTTCCTCTGAGTGTTCCAACCCCAGGGACTCTGTGACGCTCCCTTTGGTTTCTCTCCAGAGGGGCTTTTGTTAGTGGAGAAATCCCATCCGCCCAGCAGGTCACCAAGACACTTTTTGTCACACAGAGCAAAGGGTGTTTTTCCGCTGTTTAGCTGATCATTTTCAAATGTGCAAGTTTCCCCGCAGGATGAGGCTCTCTCATCTTGTTGGTGATTTCCTGGTACCCAAGGGTGGCAGAGAGTGTTCCTGGCCCTCTCCTTTCCTATAGACCCTGCCGCCCAGTTCTCGGTGGCAGAAGTGACTGTGGTCTCCACGGACCAGTGACAGGGGACTGCCCCGAACCTTAGTGCATTGGAGGGAGACAGCACCCTTCATCCCACATGCTGCCTTGATGGTTACTGTGGTTTGTAGGAGTTCGCCGTGCCATCATGCCACAAGAAGTAGTGTCTTGTAGCATTTTCAATCAATTGTCAACCATCTGAAGAATAAGGCATGGTGGGAAAGAAGGATTTGCCAAAGGACAGACAGCTCAGCTTGAATTCTTCATTAACCCACTGTGCTCAGGTCCATGCGTGGGTCTGCCTGGAGTGTGGACGGTGAATGTGTGCAGGTCTCTCATTCACTCCTTCAGGTGACACTGGGAAAGAGGTTACTTTTAGATGAGGTGTAGAATGCAACTATTCTTAAATTTGTAATACGCATTTTAGAGTATGTCATAAATCTGTTACATTTTTAATGAAAATACTAAACAGCCTCACAAATCACGTGTATGCATGTCTGTGTGTTTATTTATGTTTTTTATTATACAATATTCTTTCTAAACTGTTAGTGTTTGCTTGGGGTGGTACTCTCTGAGATTGCCTTCCAAAAATACAATTATTCTAGAAAAATTATATGAATATTTAGGGGACTCAGATTAAGTGAGTCATCCCTAAACATGGGTTCTTGGGCAATTTTCACAGTGTGTAATTGATTTTATTAGTCAGCTAAGTGTACTTTTACAATATTGTATTAGGTAGTTATTCTGTGGAATAGCTAAGCAATGAAGAGGGCAGAAATAAAGAAATCAAAATGATTAGATATAAAACAAAATTAAAGTGAGATGGTGAGAATGTCTTTGAAATCTAATGAGAAATTACCAGAATTCTCATTGTTGTGAGGTTTAAAAGAGAGAGGTGATATTTTCTTTCTCTTTAAAAACACGGCCTTTGTTTTTCATGGCAGAAAATCCTGGTTTGTTGGGAAGGTTTTGAGGGAGTCTTTAGAAGAAGATGACAAAATAAAAGGCTTTTCAGGGGCCTGTGGGAAGCAGGATTTGTCTTGAGACGGAATTTGGAACACAATAGTTCCCTGAAGGAACTGTCACTCAGTTTTCAAGGTGGAATTTAAATAACCCCATTGTTTTCTCAGAACTCCTACTTTGACCACTTTATTCTGCAGAATTACAACGGCATTGATTCTCTTCTAAAGCATTTACTTTCAGGATCCCTTATTATGTTGTCCTGTAGGCGACTTCTCTTCCTTATCGAAATAATGGATTCCATAAGGAAAAATTCTGGGTTGAGGAATTTAATTTGACTTTCCCTGAGAGCAAACTCTAAAACATAAATCCTGCTATCTATTAATGTGGCACAGAATTTCAAAAAATAAATAAGACATCCTAACTGGGGAAAATTAGAAGTCTTTCCATATTAAGTAAAAAAATTAGGCTTTAACAATAGTTCCTGTGGCACAAAGAACAGAATAACTGTTGAATAGTTAAAAAAGAAACGCACATCAAGCATTAATACCTAGTTTGATATTCTTAAAACAAAAGATTGGAGTCCAATTAGCTGATACTTTCTGAGCATTTGAGAAGGGCCCAAGAAATGGTACAAGGGTGAGTAAGAGGAGTTTGGAGAAACGGAGAGAACTCTCCTCTTGCAGGTGTTTACTAGGTGTCTTACTGTGTGTATACTTCTGTCAGTTAACTTTAAGTTCAAAATGACCCGATGAAAACCCGATTGTTATCCCTATTTTATATGTGGAAAATGTGTTTATGAAGGGAAAGTATTTTACCCACGTTCACACCACCGGCAAACAGGGAGACACCAGAGTCAATGCAAAAAGAGAGGGGTTGCATGGTTGGATTTCACACCCTGTGTGCCATATTCTTCTGTGGGAGTTCACTGCATAAAAATGAGAGGGAACTTATACATTTATTTTAAGATGCTTATTTTAAAACATGGTTGGCAACAGTCATTTTACATAATTTTTAAGATGCATATGTTAACATCCTACATAATAAATAATCCATAAAATGGGAGCATGGTTTGCAAGTTGTAAACTGTATCATTTCATTTAGTTGCCTCTCTGTCACTACTTAGCTATCATCTGTCTTTCTATCTATATCTTTGTTTTTTTTCCTAAATGAACATGATCAAAGAAGCAAAAACAAAAATTGTCCAATGTAACAATATGCAAGAACTTGGAGTTTATCATTAATCAAGCCTTACTTTTTGATGAAAAGCTAATGGTATAAGGTAGAGGTCATCAAGTTTTCATTTTTTTTCCTATAAATGACCGGACAGTCAGTTTGCTGGTCTTTGGGGTCAATGTGGTTGGTAGATCTCCACCACGCACTTCAATTATGTCCTTGTAGCATCAAGCAAGCCATGGACTATATGGAAATGAATGCATCTAAAAATTAGTTTCTATATGGATTATACCTTTGGTGGTATAAATGCATCCCTGAATACAAGATTATATAGATTTTCTCCTCCTTCCTCTTCCAGGAATTTTACAGTTTTGCGTTTTTGTTTCTATCTGTGAGTTAGGTTTTCTGAAAGATTTAAGGACTATGTTCTGATTTTTTTGTGTGTCTGTGGATGTCCAGTTCTTACAGCACTGTTGATAAAAGACTCTTTCCTCCACTCAGTTGGCTTTATTCTCAAAGATCAAGTGACCATATTTTTGAAGGTCTTTTTGCTGGGCTGGATCTCTTCTTCCATTTATCTATTTGCCTGTTCTTTCACCAATACCACACTGTTTTGATTAATGTAACTTTAGAATAAGACTTGAAGTTTAATTGTATCAGTACACAAGAAATGCTCAACTCCTTCAACATTGAGTTGGCTGGTTTTTTTCCCTCCATGTAAACTTCAGAAGATTGTTAATGTCCACAAAATAATTTAGTAGGGGTTTGATTGGTATCTTACTGAATCCATAAAGTTGAGAATATTGCACATCTTGTCAATACTTTTTCTGTCCATGAACTATCTCATCATTTATTTAGCTCTTGTTTGATACTTTTTATCAAACCTTTATAATTTTTTTCTATGTAGATTTTCTTAAACTTCTAACTAAATGTTTGGTTTTGCTTTTTTAAAAAATGGACATGGTGAGTTTCATATCAAATTATACTTATTTATTACTGTTATATTGACAAATTATTGATTTTTTGGTTAATCTTGTCCTAAATCCTTGTTATAATCACTCAGCAATTCTGTTTTCCTTGCCTATTCATTCATATTTTTCACATAGACAATAATGCTGCCTGCAAATAAAGATGTTTTTAGTACTTTGCCAGTCTGTGTACCTTTTACTCTCTTTTCTAGTCTTATTGTATTAGCTAGGACTTGCAATACTAGGTTTCAAAGTAGTACCTTGCTCCTCCTGTCTTAGTGCAAGATCTTCTAGCTTCACACTATTAGGCATATGTCTCTTTTATATACTTTTGGAGGTGATATTTACATAGTTGAGAAATTTGCACTCTGTTCCTAGTTTTCTGAGAGTAGTGATCTTTCAAAATACAGTATTTTGGTGTTTAATTTTGTCAAATGCTTTGTTGTCACCTATTGATATGATCATATAACTTTTCTTATTTATTTCCTTAGTGTTATGTGCTACATTAACTGATTCTCCAATATTGAGCCAATCATGCTTACCTTAAATAGTTGATCATTTCTTACAGA